>WWET01002812.1:40899-66627 GCA_011038615.1 Limnodynastes dumerilii | reverse complement strand
GAAACAACACATAGATATAATATATATATATATATATATATATATATATATAGCTACATAAAACCCTGAGGTATACATATTATCTGAAGTAACACTCTCACGGAGGAGCACCTAGATTATTAAGAGTTAGATATAATCTACCACCTGTTCAGATATAAAGTTTTTTAATGTGATTAATGTGGTGAGCAAAGCACGCTATAAAAGCACTTTATTAAACGTTAGGATGTATAGATAGTACATTGAACAGCAAATAAGGTAATCCACTCTCATCATATATGGAATACTAAATGCTCCGCGTTTTACTAAAGAAGGCTATGAATACCAGTGACTTTCTATAGAGAATATTCTTTTAAATGAAATATATATAGTCTTTATTTAAAATTATATTTAATGTTGGCTGGTTAATTAAGGACTTGCACAAACAATATAAATTATTTAGAGGATTCATCATCATTTTTGATACATGTATACTTCCCATAAAAACTAATGGGAGAGTAACCTTAATGTCTGGGAAGTATTAATCATAGACTATAATATTTTGGCTACATAAGTTGCAAGTGATATTTGAACACTTCATACAGCAACTATAAAGCCCAATAATAATGAGGGGTCATAGGGAGAAAGTTGAAATCTTTTTTTAAAGATTTCAACTTTTTTAAATGTCACAGGGATACCATGCTGATCATAACATTTTTCTGATTAAGGCCACTTTTGGCAATGATAGAACTGACATTAGGCCGTTGCCTGTATCCTTTTTTATATTTGTGATTGTTGACGAAGTGAGAGGAACGGCATAATAGATCACAATCCTACCTAAATGCTAGGTACAGAAGGGAAAATCTGAGGACACAGTACTGGCCAATAGAAGCACACTAGTGGCACAGAACTGGCCAATAGAAAAACACTGGTGGCACATAGCGGTCCAATAGAAGCACACTGGTGGCACAGAGCTGTCCAACAGAAGCACACTGGTGGCACAGAGCTGTCCAATAGAAGCACACTGATGGCACAGAATCGGCCAATGGAAGCACACCGGTGGCACAGAACTGGCCAATAGAGGCACACTGGTGGTACAATACTGGCTGAGGGTAGATGGGCATTGTGGACAAAGTGTTTTCTACACTTGGAGTAGAACTACCAGTGCAAAATATGTTCCTTCCAGGACAGAAGAATCATGAAATATGATATGATATACTTTTAATGACTTAACCTTCAAACAGTTGCACTTGAGGCCACTGTTAAAAAGCCCTAAGCATTAAAAATGCCACAATCAAAGGCATAACCAGCAAGGGTCATCAGCACACGGGTTCATCTCTGCAATATTCTTTTTAAAGCCTGCAATGAAACTCACCTTTTTGCGCTCATCTGTTCTTTTAATTTGCTGTACATTTCTAAGGCTGAAAAGACAGAAAAGCCCTTTAGAAAACATAATAAATAATTATAAATACCACAACATGATTAAAACCAGAGCACATTAAAAGAGCGTAACAGATTGTACATATAAACAGTGCATTGACTTCTTATAGTCAATGGGGTAGATCCAGAACTACGTCCGTCTTCCATAGACAGATGTAATTCAATGAACAATAGCTACTGCGCATACGTAGTAGCTATTGTACGTAATCTGCGTATCGTTTCGATACGTAGATTGCGTATATGCGGTGTACATTTAAGATGGTTTAAAGCAGTGCTTTCTTTGTATGAAGATTATATCAGTACTCTTCTACAGCCGTCATTTTTATAGTGGAGACAGCAAGAGAAGACAATGTCACGCAAGTATTCATCAAGGAAATAATAGTGGTTACATGGACATAGTGGTAACTAAGAACTGTGAAATGTTACAATCAATTATCTCCCTATTCTAATTTGCAATAATTATCTTTTTTTTAATTATTAATTCTCTTTTACATGTTTAAAGTTCTGGTGTATTCAGAAAAGAATATGCCATGCATCTATAAAGGCATTATTTCATCTCGAGGAGTTTAGCTTTTATGCAGAGCCATTGTCACAGTTCCAAAACGTTGTTATCTCCCTGTAACGACCTCCTGTTAATCATATTCATATGTGAATGATAAATGATAACAGCTTGGTGACATGGCTGAATGCCAGTATGAGTGGGATGGCACTGGTGGCACAGCTAGGTCAGAGGTTTGAAAAAGACACTGAATATAAAAACATGAAACAGATAAAAATACTTATTGACGTTCGTAACCTCTTGCATACTTAGATGTACATCAGACACCAGTACAGGAAAATGACTTACACCTGCCTGCCTCCTCCTATATGTATTGATGATCACAATAATAGTGAGGACAATGCTTATGCGCATGCGACAGAAGAAAAAGGTCGGAGGCCATTGCAGATGCTTTGTGTTTACAGGCCTTTAACCAAGAATTCACAGATCTCAGTCTAATTTTGTGCACATTAACTAAACATATAGTAAGACATTATGAGGGAGTCACAGTAATGGCTCAGAGCGCACTAACGATCATATATCATTGCGATGATAAATCAGCTTTGTTTGGCCAAAGGCTACTGAAAAAACGAGGAAAACAAGAATTAAGCATGGAAAATAGCTTTATGACTTCAAAGTTGGTTTCTAACGAAATCTAAAAAAAAACTTATCAAAAGGCACTCTCTGAATCAGGTCCCTGGTCCCTAAATATCAAATTAAAAATATTTAAAATATCTATAATATATAATCATCTAGATGTGAAATGATAACATTATAAGAAGTATAGCAATGACAACAAATAATCACCACACAAATATAAGAAAACAATAAAAACAGCAACAAATCCAGTGTAAGAAGAATTTGATGGACTGGACTATAGACATGCAATGAAAGAAAGACAAACACATTATGTAATATGTCAAATGGTAAGAAGACCATCTGGACAAGAAGAAAAAGTAACTTAAAAGACATGATCTCTGATAATGATGCTAAAGGGCAAAATGTAATCCAGATTTATGGAATGTGGCCACAGGTTGAGAGCGGACACGGTTGTGGTTACTGATAACATTCTTTTGATGAACAATTTGTACAAAAACGAAAACCAGACAGAATTCTAAACACTTCAGCTCCCTTAAACCCAGATATGCAGAAAAAACCCTAGAACCGCATCACAAGCCATTAAAGGATTTTCTATAGTTTGTTGAGTTTTGAGTTGGCCTAAACGCAGCTTCTTTTCCCTTCATGGCCAATCATAGTATAGAGCACAGCTGTGGCTCTCCAGAGGTCAGATGTACTAAGCTGCGAGAAAGGAAAAGTGGAGATGTTGTCCATAGCAACCAATTAGATTCTAGCTCTCACTTTCCTATTACATACTAGAGAATGTCAGCTAGAATCTGGTTGCTATGGGAAACATCTCCACTTTTACATTCCCTCAGTTTAGTAAATCTCTCAGTATGTTCTGACAGCGTTAGCATAGATGGTCGCTTGCAGAGCACAGGTTGGCCCGGCCTGGAATTGAGCTACACATGCACTGACATCCCTGGTTATATATATATAAAACTCCGGCCCTAATGTTATTATATTACACTTTAGGATATCCTTATATTTATCCCCAACATGTTTACATTGTTCTACTGCGGTGTGGATCCCCGCTGAGAAGGGCCCTACTGTGAAAGGGCCGTTATTTCCCGGTCAGTTCCAAACAGGCTGGGAAATCGTTTGCTTTTGCCTCGAATCGGTAAACCAGTTGATTCCCGGAAAGGTAAGTAGAAAATCTGAACCCAATCCTTTCCCTAATCATTACCCCTTTACCCTAACCCTCCCCTTCCATGACCCTAACCCTCACATCCCCGCAGCCTGGCCCTAACTCTCCCTTCCCCACAGCCCAACCCTAAGACTCCCTTCCCTGCAGCCAGGCCCTGATAATCCCTTCCCCGGAACCTCACCCTAAGTCTCTCTTCCCTGCAGCCTCACCCTAAGACTCCCTGCCCTGCAGCCAGGCCCTACCAATCCCTTCCCCGGAACCTCATCCTAAGTCTCCCTTCCCCGCAGCCTCACCCTAAGTCTCCCTTCCATGCAGTCACCCTAAGTCTCCCCTTCCATGGCCCTAACCCTCCCTTCCCCAGAGCCTAACCATAACCATACCTTTAAGTCAAATGAAAACGTCACCTGTAGATCCTTTACGTCCTCAGTAGCTTTTAATGTAGTGTCATGAACGCTATATGGAACTGTTGGATTTTTGAGTGCCAAGTGTTTAATTTAGCATTTTGTTGGCATTAAATTGCAGTTGCCACATCCAGCCCTCTTAACCCCACCATCAGTTCTCAGACATAGAAGTCACATACAGCTGGTGCTACAAACCTTAAATGCAGATATTTTATATATTTACTACTCACCCGGAAGGCACAATTGTAGTTTATCCACCACGGTTGCAATGTTTCTTTGATGTATTCTACATCTGATGCTTTCTTCTGTCTTACCAATTACCTTGGATATAAAGAAAAAATTAAGATAATGGCCCAGATCCAGAACAACGCTTGTGAGCGAATTTGCGTATGGCGGAGACGTAAAATCTCCTTTTGGTAAGTACTGCGCATGCGCACTATAGAAAATAAGCTCAGTAACGTAGCGTAATTGTGAACGTATGGGCCATTCATGTATGTGTCACGTAAATCCTTACGTGTGGGCGTGCCAATTTTACGTGAGTCTAAAATACGTCTGAAATCCGCTATGTAGGCGGGGGTTTGTATTTAAAGTGTACAGTATGGGCGTGCTTAGCTGCGTAAATACGTGTTGCCCATACGTACGTGAGCGGATCACTGCGGTTACGTTGGCAACAGTTAAGGTAGGGTTTGGAAAGCGGATCTTGACAAAATAAGTACGTTCAAGGGGTGTGCCGAGGGGAGTGTATAGAAGGTACACACGCGAAAATACGCTACGCGAGTAAACATACAGCAGACGTAGTTCTGGATCTACCCCAATGTGATTGCATAATATGGTCCAGATTCACAGTTACGTAGTTTTCATCTTACGTACGTTGTTTTAAGAATTGAACTACTACGCATATTGTACGCATACTGTACGCAGATTGCGTAAGCGTGGTCTAAAGAATGGTACGTAGATAGCGTAAATACTTTTTTTATATTGCTTAAAACTTTGTTTCCTTACCTCCTTCCCTGCTTCTTGAAGCTCTCGATTGGTGTCAGTAACTTGCACCTTAAAGAGAGATGATTTTTACCTTAGTTACGGAAAAAGAAAGCAAATAGTCCCCTAATGTACCTGCTCCCCCTTGTAATCAGATCACGATTCATGAGAGACTTAGAACAAAACCATGCAAATTCAAATTAACTCTACAGTTTGAACTTGAACTTTTGCTCACAAAAGGCTTTTGTTAACTTTAATTACTTATGACAGTTTGTACTAACAGAATCTGTGGCAAACTTCTCAAATTTACTTGGGATTTTTGAACTCTTCTTGTTCCTGTGGGTCTGTCAAACAATTCAAATCATTGACCCAATTGGCCACTGGTCCCTTTTTGATAACCTCAATGAGGTCTATGCTCCATTCATTGTCTGCAAAAAGATGGCAAGGGCATTTCTCTTGTAATTAAACATTCATACTTTGCTGAATGAAAACACTGGGTGGTTAATTCACATCAAAAGTGGAAATCTCCTAACCCCAGCAAGATTTTTCCATGCCGCAGGTGCAGGCGAAGCGCTACTTCGTATTTTCCCACATATTGTGAGTGACTCATTAGGTCATCATAACAAGGACGCAAATTCGGGTGATTCAAAAATCTCATTAATTTTTGGGAACAAAGATGTTCAATGACCTCATTGATAGCGCGTTTTGTCTCCCTGTTATCTGAATATCATTTATATAAAGGCCGTCCAATCATAGGATCGGCTGAACTGCGCTCGACCTGTCTGCTGCGCAGTTTGGTGTTTTCAGAAGTGTAAAGGGAGCTAAAAGGTCTGGGACAGCGTGACCTCTGCCTAAACTTCTGACACGTCTCTGGAAGCTGAAGCGTAATCTTCCCAAAAAGCCGAGCGCTGAGCACGGTTACCAGTGATATCCCACACGTCATTGAAAATTCTAGCTCAAGTCCCGAGGGGTAAGAGGGCAATTTGGCAGGGTTTGCTGGAACGCATTTAAAAGGGAAAGAATGCTTTTTTTGTGTTTTCTACAGAGCTCAAGGGCTGATGCCTTGCACCTGCAAGACAAAAAGCGCGTTCAGAGAGAATACATGGCCTATTAGCTATTGACGTGCAGGTGCTGACATAAGGCCAGGACATCTAGCGACGCAGGAGTCAAAAATGCGTCTGTGCATGGACCTAATGAGGATTCTATTGTCAAACAAAAATAAAAGGCAGAAGAAAGGATTTGCTTTCTGTGACGTCCATCGGGAATAACCGGAGACACGTGGGATGGATTCGGTCCTCGTGTTTTATGAACCCTCCAGAATCAGTTGCTGGACTTCACTTTTTCATTTGAAAAAACCTCTATATATCGGGTAAAGAATTCCGAAATGTGGGCGTTTCCTGCCATCTGTGGCGGGATGGGCGGAAGGTGACACACTCGAGGCTGGGTCTGGATGGGCGGGGCCAGGCGTGACTGGGGGCGGGGTTGGAAAGGACCACAGCCTGATAGAAGCACTGCCTGATAGAGTGCTCGACACAGGAGTTCTGAGCGCTATCGTGTTACAAGCAACATGCTACCGGCATCGGCTGCTAATGCACTTGGAGCTTCAAGCGCAGCGGCATCAGCAGTCTATATCAGTCCATAATACTTATATACATTAGTGACTGTTTGTTATACATAGATTTGTAGCGTGTCGTGATCTGAACATCACAACTATTAACAAGAACCAATGTACAGAACATAGGACCTGATCCAGACTCCCGGAATGCCCAAAACAGATCTGGATCCTCTAAATCAGGGGATCTCAGCCACTAGCACTGTCTCGGTACTCAGGGTAACTGGGCAAGGATGCAAAAAGGTACGATACCAAATGGCCGAGGACATAACTGATATAATATCTTGGGTATAAATGGCATATAAATATTAATATAAATAAATATAGAAATATAAATATATAGAAATTGCACCTTAAAATCGCTGCAAAAATATGTAAAGAGCAACAATAACACTGAAAATATATTTATAAGTTGTGGGTATGTGTCTACATGATATGTAGTGGTGTCATGATGCCATAGGGCCAGATCCTAAACTACATACGCCAGCGATTTGACACTAGCCGCTGATGTAAAATCGCCCATTAGTATTTACTGCGCATGCGTACGCCAGGTGTTACGCCACGTAACTCTCAACGAACGTTCCAGCCACGTATCAACAGCGTAACTAGGAACTAAGGGGCGTGACAGCCATACGATACCCATAATTACGCTTCAGAGGCGGGGTCAGGCATTTAAATCGTATGGTATGGACGTGCTTAGGCGCTTACGTACGTGTAGTCTTTACGTGCGTCACTAGTTACACTTTGAAAAGTTAAGGTAGGATTTGGCAAAGCGTAAAACGCCCAAAGTACGTACAAGCGAGGGGAGTGTCTAAAAAAATACGCTACGCGACGACGTAACAAGCGCTTAGGTGTGGATCTGCCCCATAGTGGGTAAACACAGCTCTAGATAAAGAGTTTTGTCCAGGGAGCATTTGCGATGACGGAAGAGATTACAGCAGGTGGGAGGAGAGAAGTATGCGGATAGTACAGTCAGTGCGTGAAAGGCTATCCAGACTTCCACCCCATCATTTTACATGTAGGGGTCTCTTTGTGGAATTCCTTCCATGGCACCCTGAATGGAGCGGGGATCTGGCATCGGATCTATGCTTCCAAAGCACTTGGAGTTTCAAGCGCAGCAGCATCAGAAGTCTGTATCTGGTCCATTATTCTTATATATTAGTGACTGTTTGTTATACATGAGTTTTACTTTACATCCAGATCAGTAGCTCTTGAGTCACAGACGCACTATGAATGATCAGGACAGCAGCTCTCTAAGCATCGTGTCTCAGCAGCTGTGTTAGAACAAGCCACATGTCACAGGATTAAGTAGAGTGACTCTATGCGATATTGTACCGTTTTTATACCGTAATAAAAATCCTATTAAAAATAATCTGATTTTGATCTGATATGCTGCTAAATCCTTTCGGTTTGATCTGTCAGCATTTGTGTGTGATACTGGTGGCCTTCAGAAAGAACCTGAAACCATTAAAGGGGAATTTAAATGCAACTGATAAAGAGGGAAGTGACCTCTAACGTAAGGTATTCCACTGGAACGTCTTAAGTTTTACTCTGTCATTTTTTTCCTTTAGTAGGTGAGAATCGTCACATTCTGCACTGTTAACTGCCTGGGCGTAGAATTAAATACCAAGGCCCGGATTCTCACTTGTGAATTTTTCTTGTTACGAGCGTAGTTTTAGTTGCAGAGCTACTACCCATGCGTAGTAACTCTTCTACACTATCTACGTAAGTTTACATTACGTAGATTGCATAAATATGGTCTTTAAAGAGCGCATTTACGCAATCTACGTAACGTAAAGCTGGAAAAGTGTAAAGTGTAGATGTTGCCCATAGCAGCCAATCAGATTCTAGCTGACATTTTCTAGTATGTCATAGGAAAGTAAGAGCTAGAATCTGATTGGTTTCCACTTTCCCAAACCCGCAGCTTAGTAAATCTGGCCCCAGGAGTGATGTCAATAAACAAGAAATAATGGCTTGAGAGGCGATACTGAACATAAGAAGATGCTCGAGCGTTCTCACCTTGAGTTTCTCTGCCTCAGCCCTCACTTTTAGGAGCTCATTAATGGCGTCTACGAAGCCCTGATGATGAAAATTGCACATTTTTTCAATTTCCCGGTCATGATTTCGAATCCGCGTGTCGAGCTTCTCCATGAACCGTTGGTGGGCGTTTGGTTGGTCATCATAAACAGAGCTGTAGAGACATAAGAATGAGATAAATTCACTGCTGACGTGATCGAATCATACAGAAACCGGAGGATTAACAGATCTAACATTTTTCATTGCTAGCGAGGCATATGAGACATCGCACATTAATTACTACAGTATTTGGCTTTATTAATTATACGCAGATGCTTCTGAAAGACATGTTCCAGAGTATGTCATAACATTGTGAGTTCTGGAAATTCAAGACACACTGTGCATAATTCTGCATAGAAATTAATTAACGCCCAAAAAAATAGTTGGCCGTACTTAGAGGTAGGACGCTTACATACAAACTAACTGCAAAAATGAAACAAATAAATAAATAGCAACAACATTTACATAATCACAAGCTGCAAAATACAGGAGACAGATGTGGAGGGAGACCTGCTCATAAGAGCTTATACTCTAAAGGTGATGGATGTGTACAGAGAGTATTAAGATGAGAGGCAGAGCAGGGGAAGGTTACGTGGAGATGGGGGACAGAAGGGGTGAGGGGAAGCAGTTTCGGCAATCGCTATTTGGACAGTGATATAGCCGACAGCATAATGTTGGCAATATCAGTTTAGACAGGATTCAAGTTTAGAAAAACGTTTATTGTGGCACATGTGCACTGCAAAAAGTTCTACTTCCAACAATGTGTCATTTAAACCCCTTTCACATCACCACTAGAAACCCAGGTTTTTGGGTAAAAACCCTGGTCTTGGCTGAAACCCAGGTTTGGTGGTGATGTGAAATGTCCCGGCTCCTGGTCCCGGGTATAATGAGAAGGGTTTTTTTTCCTGTGTCCAACCCCAGTAAGTGGTGGTGTGAAAGGTGCTGACCAGGGTTTTTCAACCTGAGTCTCAGGCAATAGTAAACAAACCTCTCTCGTGGAGGTGCAGGCAGCCCTTCACAGTGTCAGGGCAGACCAGGGACCAGGAATTTCCCGGGTCTACCCTGCAACGTTTTAGGTTTTTTTTTTGTTTTTTTTGTTGTCGTTTTTGGTTTTTTTTTTTTTTTTTTTTTTGGGGGGGGGGGGGCGGTTTGCCACTAATCACCCTTCAATAACCCAGGTTGAAAATATAGGGACGACCCTATTTCGAAGGGAGCGTTCTCTCCCAGAAAGTTCAATCGATCCCTGCCAGACCGAAAAGTGAATATAAATCTATTCCCAACCCTTACCTTAATCCTTACCCTAAGTCTTACCTTCCATTATCCTAACCCTCCCTTCCCCACAGCCTAACCCTAAAACTCCCCTCCCTGCAGCCCAACCATAAGACTCCCCTCCCTGCACCCTAACCTTAAGTATCCCCTCCCCGCAGCCTGACTCTAAGACTCCCTTCACCGCAGCCTAAGTCTAGAATCCCCTACCCGCAGCCTAAGTCTAGAATCCACTACCAGCAGCCTAAGTCTAGAATCCCCTACCCGCAGCCTAAGTCTAGAATCCACTACCCGCAGCCTAAGTCTAGAATCCCCTACCCGCAGGCTGACCCTAACCCTCCTCTTTCATTACCCTAACCTTCCCTTCCCCACTGCCTAAACCGGTCGGCGCAGCGTGTCCGACGGGTCTTGCCGGTATTTGCAAAAAAGGAACGGATATGAATGCTGATCGGCATACTTACCCACTCAAACTATTTTTCTAAAATGGCCATTTCTATCCGCAGACTGACAAGAGTCCCTACTCCAAAACTGCCATCTATTTCTTCCCTTTGAGATCTACGAGACAGAAGAACTAGAAAGTCGGCAACCCTGACATGGTGATATTTTTCAAGGACAGGAAGAACATCCGGACATTATTGATCTTCATAATGAGGAGCTCTAAAAAATTCAATCACGGGATGTGATGCTGGTTCATATGATTCTGCAGCATCATGGGACAGTACACACTGGTAAGATGTCGGAGCTATCTGATGGCTATTGTGTGATCGGCGCAATTGTCAGATAACCCTCTAGGACCTGATTAAGGCCTCTGTGCGTTTATCGTACGCACAAAGGTCTGGAAGTCAGCACAGAAGAGGGGCTTGCACCCCCGTCACTCCCCTCTCTTATGCCGAGTTCCTAACGTGTTTCGAACTCTACCTTAATTTTTCCGAACGGATTTGCGTCCATCCGAACGCAGATTTGTGAGAAACTGCTTACCGCCGCCCCTAGCGCTTCATTTGTTTACCTATCCCCGCCTGTGTGGCCAGGATTAGGCATGTGTAATTAAAGCAACACTCCACCCTACAGATCTCTTAATTAGGAGCAGATATAACATTAAAGGAGACCTACGTAATAGGCTTGCACAAGTTCCCTAATATTATCCAGCCCCTCGTATGTATCCAGCTTTAGCAGCCTCTCCTGGGTCCAGCAAACTGTTGTGCTCAGTATCATGTGTTAATCGGGTTTTATAAGACTATGGGGCTCCCCGGACACTTCATGGCTTGGTCATCAATAACCCAAGCGAAATGAATAAAATGTTACTTTTCTATCAGAACCCCGAGAGGAGGTTAAGGCACCTTTCCAAAGGGCGTGGGAGCGAGACCTCGGGATAACCTTGTCCACCTTGGAGTGGAAAAAAATCTTTGTGTCTACTCATAAGGTTTCAAAGTGTTCAAACCATGTTAAAAAACGTTGGTCAAGCTGATCAATAGGTGTTATCTTTCTCCGACCAGAATGCATAGGATTTGTCCATCAAATGGAAAATATGGTTGGTAGGATGCGGGCTAGTAGGCTCCATTTTTCATGTGTTCTGGGATTGTCCTCGGATTAAACCGTTATGGGAAGAGGTATTTAAGTTTTTGAATTCCCTTTTCAAACTGAATATTACTCCGTCCCCGATCCTGGCATTATTGCATGTGTACCCTCCTGACGTACAGAGTTGTGACAGATACATGATGGGACATGTCTTAATCTCCACCAAAGCTGCGATTGCACAAAATTGGAAATCATCTGATATTCCCCATCTAGCCAAGATTTTATCTGAAGTTCAGTATAGCTATGATATGGAGACTAGAGCTACCCCCTATGCCATGAACCCCGCATCAGCCACAGTCAAGTGGCTCCCTTGGACTGAATCTGTCTTCGATCGTAGTTATACGCAACCTGCACCCAGATCGGTTTGTTATGATTTTGACGTGTCTCATTGGACAGAACCTCCAGCTGATGTTTAAATTGGTACTATTGGCCTCTTAGCTGTATTGATAATATTAAGAGGCGACCTGCATAATTTCCTTCCTTTTGCATAAATAACCCAAGAGATCTAATCTACGACTTTAACCCACAAGGCAGTATATTTCGATAGCTCGGTTTTAGTAAGTAAATTTCAGTGTACTCTCCCAATAACCTTACTCTTTCAATAACCTTTTCTCTTTTTTCTTTTCTCTTTTCTTCTTTTTCACTTAATCCAATTACAATGTTTATTAACTGAATGTCATTTGGAAATTTGGTTGTTGTGGATATTGTATTACTGTTGTTCAGTATTGTTATGGCTGTATATGTACAGTTCCCCTTCCCTCTTTTTCCTTCTGTACCCCATAAACATGTGTTTGATAAAACAATAAAAATCTAATGATGAAAAAAAAATATAATGTACTTTTATATTCCTGTTGTCAGCTGTTTTATTGCCATAATTTACGGCAAATCTATCTATGGAAATTCAAAACAAAAGAACCAGTATGAAGTAATAAAACAATAACTGACTGCTCCAATTAGAGGTTTATTTACCTATAAATGTGATCCGATCACAGTGACATGAATTCAATACAGTACATTCACTAGACAGAGTTCTTAATCACAAGCAGTGTGCGCCATCTAGTGGATGAGTCAGAACTTTCAGATGCCCAAAAAAACTATAGTATCTTAGCAGCTTGCGGACGTTATTAGGTAAGGATCAGGCCCCAAGTTATGAATAATGTCAAATGTCTTTTTAAGGTGCATTTCACCCGGCCACAATCTGCATCACGATGCACCCAAACGCATTACACTCTATTTTCCTGAAAATCTGTTTAAAAAACGTTCCCATAATCCTTTGCTGGAAAGATATGCTCATTTACCCTATGCAGGAAAAGGAAGGAGGATCATTGCACTGAAGATTCACATTGTGACAACGCAAAAACTAGGAGCTCCCAAAAATCCAATCGCACAATAACATTTCACACAATTCTGCAGCATTGTAGGACATTACACAGTGGCGTAACTTCATCAGAGCTGCCGAAACGCAACCCCCCTCCTCCCCTGTGCCCCTCCCCTCCATGAAACAAGCAACACACAACTTGATTTACCTGCTTCTTCTTCTTACATTACATTCTTACATATCTTTTCCTTTTCCATCTTCTTTCTTGCTCTTCTTCCTGATTCGGGCAGGCTGCTTATCAAGGCCGTCACACCCAGGCTGACCGGGAGACCTACATCAGATCCCCCAATTACCCTCATGAAATGGAAGCAGGGAGATCACAGTATCGGTCCCTTCCACTGTGGCTTCCGGTGCCACGATTGGAAGCTGCAGGGAGAGAGACAGATCCTGAGCTCCCTTCATCACAGATCCATAGCAGCCGCTGAAGCTCATACTTAGGTTATAGGAGCTGCAGATTATTTGCAAGTAATCTGCAGCTCCTATAACCTATGAGCGACATGGCTGCAGGCTCAGTAACGGCCATGGACTGCTGGATGCAATGCAGAAGTGCCCCCTTCAGGGCTGGTGCCTGCAGCAATCATACACTAGCTATGATTTTCTGGAAGGTACTGGGTAAATGATATCTAGAATCTGATTGGCTGCTATGGGAAACACCTCATCTAATCTCTTTAGAGACAAGTAATGGTGTTTGATAAATCTATCCCTATGTTCTTTTAGGGTGTAGTTCGGTGTCTTTCAACAGATAACTTTGCGGAAATGAAGCAACACCGGCCGTCAGTTTTCGTCAGTTTGCGACAAGCCACCATCATTCCCACGACTGCAGTGTCTCCGAACAGGTAAGATTCCTTCATCATAACCCTAACCACCCCCTTCCCGCAGCCTAACCCTAACCCTCCCTAAGCATCCTCATCCTGCAGCCTAACACTCCCTAACCATCCTAATCCTGCAGCCTTACCTTAACCTACCACTAACCCTCCCCATTTTAACCCTAACCTATTCCTAACCATTCTCATTCCAAAGTCTAACTTTAACCCTCCCTTAACCATTCTCATGCTGCAGCCTAACCTTAACCCTCCCCTAACCCTAACCATCCCGCAGCCTAACCTTAACCCTCCCCTAACCCTAACCATCCCCATCCCGCAGCCTAACCTTAACCCTCCCCTAACCATTTCCATCCTGCAGCCTAATCTTTTCTTCCCCTAAATCTAACCCTAACCCTCCCCCCTTTCCACAGCCTAACCTTAACCATCCCTGTCAAGGCAGCCTAAACCCAACCCTCCCCTCTCCACTGCCTAACACTGACCACCTCTCGGAACAAGCACCTTATCGAAATAAGAACACTAGACATTGTACCTGTTCCGATATGTTGCGTACGTTGTTTTATGAATTGAGCATGTGTAGTAGCTTATTTACGCTATCTATGTACCATTTCTGTACATAGATTGCACAAGCGCGGTCTTTAGACCGCATGCGTAGTAGCTCAATTCTTAAAACAATGTACGTAAGAGGAAAACTACGTAACTGTGAATCCGGACCGTGATTGGCGTATAGCAGATGTAGTGCCATTGGGCCTGATACAGAACAACGCTTCGGAGCGAATTTACGTGTTGCGGAGACGTAAAATCGCCTTTTGGTAAGTACAGCGCATGCGCACCATAGAAAATACGCTCAGTAACGTAGCGTAATTGTGAACGTATAAGCCATTCACGTATGTGTCACGTAAATACGCGCCAATTTTACGTGAGTCCAAAATACGTCTGAAATACGTTAAGTAGGCGGGGGTTTGTATTTACAGTATGGCCGTGCTTAGCTGTGTAACTTCGTGTTGCCCATACGTACGTGTGCGGATCACTGCGGTTACGTTGGCAAAAGTTAAGGTAGGGTTTGGAAAGCGTATCTTGACAAAATACGTACGTTCAAAGGGTGTGCCGAGGGGAGTGTATAGAAGGCACGCACACGAAAATACGCTACGTGAATAATCGGACGGCAAACGTAGTTCTGGATCTACCCCCGTGTTCTTAATTTTAAAGTCACTGAAAAGACACATGAAAATAATCCACCTGAGGCGTGTCAGGACCAGGTGTCTAGCACTGGAAAGGAAGGCCGTGCCACGCAATAAAGGGCTGAATAACAAAGCTTTATTTATTACTGGTCCCTGTAAACAATGAACCACATCGCTCATATGTCTCTCATTGACACTTTAAACAAAACACCAATAAACCGGTAATTAAGTCAACACTAGAACACGTCCCGGCTGTTGTGATCCGTACACTCGTCTCCTACTATGACTGAGTATTCATAGGATTTATGTTTACCTTATAAGCTATGAATGACCTCTATCCATGTTATTAAAGCAATAAACCTCTCATATGATTTAATTAAATGTGTAGCCAGTGATATGATTTTATGCATCGTGCTGATATAGGGTAATAACTTTATCTAAAACACATCATGTTGGTGGATGGGTTGTTTGCCAGGGAAATTTATGAGATCGTCATATTACAAATCTGAGACCCCAGTAAATGACCCCAGATATTTATTTAGAAATATACATAGAAACATAGAAAGTGGCGGCAGGTAAGAGTCTCGTGGTGCATCCAGTCTGCATAGTTGTTGTTTTTTTATACCATAATGACCATAAGATTTAGGATATCCTTACATTTATCTCAAGCCTGTTTAAACCGTTCTACTGTGTTGCTCTCAACTACCTCAGATGGGAGACTATTCCACTTATTAACTACCCATTCAGTGTATTTTCCACTGAACCTACCACCCTCCAGTTTATACGCCTTCTCTTGTGCTGTAATTCATCTCTTCCTTTAATAATGCCCCCTCCTGCCCCTGGTTACATCCCTTGATATATTTGAAAGCTGCGATCCTATCCCCCTGTCCCTTCTCACTTCTTCCATCGCACATATTGAACTTAGGGTCTGACTTCTGGATCTAGGCCGAGGTGCATGGTTTTACTTTTTTTGGGTGCATTAAACTGCAGATGACACTTTCTTCACCATTTCCCCATTCACTCATTTTGTGTACCCATTCTGGTGTGTTTACCCTGTTACATATCTTTGTGTCATCTGCAAAAATTCATATTTTCCCTCAATACCATGTGTAATGTCCCCAATAAACATATTAAATAGCACTGGTCCAAGTACTGATCCCTGAGGAACTCCACCGGTCACCTAACCATCCCCAAAAGGGATTCCATTTACATGTTGTCTATCCTGTAACCAAGATCGTATCCATGCAACCTACCCTTCCTCCACCTAAGCTTACCTCCCCTCCCCATCTTCATCTCCGTTTGTTCACCCTCTCTCACTTATACCGCTTTCACATCACCACCTTTGTAAAACCCGGTATTTTGTACCCGGGTTTTTTCTGGCAGCATTGCCGTGTCATTTTCAAAACCGCGTTATAAGTCCACCCAAAAACCCGGGAATTTCCTGGGTCTGTCCTTTTCACATTACCACCAAATAACCCGGGTCTGCCTTTAAAGTAAAGTGTCAATCATTCCAGATAGTGGCTTTGATTGGCTTTTGATCGCCAGCGCCAAGATAAGCATCCAATCAGGTTCCAGAAAGAAAAACCCGTGTTCAAAAGAAACTGGCCGCATTTTAAGAACCCACCCTTCCTGGGTTGAACACGGGAAAAACCCTTCTTTTTTCCCGTGTTGAAGTCCCGGGTCTCTCGACCCGGGTCTCCCGGAAGTGGTGGTTTCACATCACCACCAAAAACCCGGGTTTTTGCAAAATGCCGGGTTTTTGATGAAAATCACGGGTATTTGGTGGTAATGTGAAAGGGGTATTAGCATGTTAACTCTTATGAGCAGGGTCCTCCTCCCTCCTGTCATCACCCCTCTACCCTGTCCTGATCTCTCTACTGTCTATCTCTCTCCTTATTCATCTGCTCCTACACACGTATCCAGCATCTTTATTTTCCTTACATATTGTTGCACTATTTTTTGTACTGTATTTTATTTTTGCACTGTACTTGTATTGTATTCCTTATTCATGTTTTTATACCCTCTGTTCATTATAGCATTGTGTATGTAACTATGGGCCTTGCTATTGCCTCTGTACAGCCCTGCAGTACCTTGTGGCGCCTTATAAATAAACGTTATTAATTATCATTATTATTATTAACGATCTTGAAGATTTTTCTAATTATTGAACACTGAGCGCTGTTTATAAACAACTGTCGCTCCTCAGGTTTGCAGTGAGACTGCTCATGCTCCCTCAGTCTGCCAGAAGGATCGACCGCGCTAATCTGTCTGTGAGGCAATCGCGGATAAGTGAGTCACCCCCCCCCACCCCCGTCTTACACCCACAGCTACTACTTCACAGCAACCTCAACTTAAGATACAGAGCTGTGACTGGCTGGCTACAGGCCATTAGCTTGTCACGGCTCTGTGTATGATGTGTGCAGAGGGTAGTAACTATGCTGAAAGCCAAAACCGCTATGCCTACCCCAGCCGACTTCCGCCACTACTACTCCCTGACGGCATCATACACAGAGCCGCGACACACTAACTTCTTGTAGAACGCGGGCCGCGGCTATGTATGATGGCAGGGCCTCCCAGGGTGCAGGGGGCTCCAGTGCTGCATATCACAAATAACTATGGAATATGACAATAGAATCAACACTTTGCAGTTACAAGAGAGCAGAACAACGACTTCTATCTACAGCGGCCTCGTCACCTTCACAAACACAAGAGGCGCTGCCACAATACTGAACTCCTGAAGACAACTAAAAATCTGCTCCTACTTTTCAGAGCAATTCAAACTGAATGAAATAACTACAGTCACAGGACCGGATCCAGACCTAAGTACGGACCGCGGAGTCTTATGCACGCTGGGTGCGATCCTACATTCTATGCGAGATCAGTGCACTCCCTTCCGTGCCATGAACCCTACCTTAACTTTTACCCACAGGCCCCACATAAAATGGGGCTGGAGCGTAATGCAGGGTCTTATGTAAGTATGTAACGTATCCCTTACTGTACGTATTAAATACCTCCCCCCGCCCACCATACATATATGTTATACAGGCTTCACTATCGGAAAGGCTTACGATGCATAATCCACAACTGTTCGTAGTGCGTTACGTAACCACCATATTCACAGAAAAGCTCTTACGCATTCTGAACGTGTCAGTGGGCTGCGGTACGTAATTCTGGATCCGGTACTTAGTTATTGTGGGCCTGATCCAGACCTACGCTCATGAAACGCTCATGTGCGTAGCATATTTACGCCGGCGTACCTCCGATGCACTCCGCTCGGATCTCCCCTTGGTCGTATTTACTTTTGGCTTCTTATGCTCAGCAAAACCCTACCCTAACTTTTCTAAGCGTAACCGCGGGCGTCCGTAAGCTCATTGCGTAGTTACGGCCATACTGTACGATTTAAATGCTTCACCTCGGTTCGCGATAACGGATTTCATTGGCAGGCACGCCCCCCCCCCCAGCGTAAATACGAAGCTATGGCAGGCATGCCCCCTCCAGCGTAAATACAAAGCTGTTACGATCAAGGCCCATGCGCTCAGTTTCTCAGACCGTAACATGAGCGGAACATCTGCCCCGCGCATGCGCAGTAAGTACAAAAGGCCGTTTTTACGCTTACGCCCACCGTAAAAACGCAAGCGGACGTATGTCTGGATCAGGCCCTGTGACTTTATATGTATCATTATGTGTCTCATAAGTTATAACCATTAATAGTAATAATAAACATTGCCGCTAGTGGGCGCTGCAGTCCAATTAATCAAAAATGTATTGAGTCAGACGGTATGACTATAGTGTAAGCATCAGACTATTTATTCTATAGCAAGGGCTCAGCTGATGTTTCCGCAGATGTGATATTAAATCCAGCCTCGTTTCTCCTCAGCCTGTTCCCAGGTGCTTCCTGTGATTGAATAGCATTTTCTCCAGCAAACGCCATTGTTAAGATGTAACAGCGCTACAGACATTATCCAACCAGTGGGAGACGCTGGAATCTCTCACTGTATTAGTGGAAAATTAGTCACGGAAGAACAATGCAGAACATAGAGGCCGGGGTCACCCAGGGAAGAAGGTTACACAGACACAGACTTAAACAGAGCTATAATATACAGAACTATAATAACAATTAAACTTACCAAGAAAGACTAAAGGAAGTAAGCCTGGAGCAGAGAAGAGACAGGGGGGATAGGATAGCAGCTTTCCCATATATCAAGGGGTGTAACCAGGTACAGGAGGGGGGAGGAAGAGAAGTATTACATATATTTACATAGATGGAGCTACGGTGGCAGACTGCGGTGTCTATCTGCGCAAATTAATAGTTAATAGCGGACGCTGCACACCCTAGCACCGCCCTGGTGGTAGGCTTACAGGAAATGTGAGGACACATTACTTCACTGAAAGAGCAGTTAATAGGTGGAATAGCCTCCAATTTGAGATGGTAGAGGCTAACACATACCCTCCAACATGACCCTCTCCATTCGGTAGATAATACTCTGCTCCTGCTATTCCTTCCTAATCTCTGATTGCAGTCACCTGTGTTACACACCTTTATATTCAAATAACTAGTATAACACAGGTGACTGCAATCATTTTAGGAAGGAAGAGCAGAAGCAGAGTATTATGTACTGAATGGAGGGGGTCATGTTGGAGGGTCTGCTAACATAAAATAACAATTTAAACAAGGAATAAAGAAAAGGGATCAGATCCAGACTCTTGCAATGTGTTTGTTTTACGCTCTTTTTGATTCTTAGGATCCAGACTTCTGTATTTCCAACAGTGGCCGTGACTTCATGCTCTGCAGACATTTCTTATGCTAACAGAACAGGGGGAGGGACTATCGAGAGTACCAAACCGTCCCCAGTTTAAGTGAGGACGGTGCAGAGGATTTAAGGCAGGGGTCAGGTAGTGGCCAACCCTCACCCGTACAGAAGGCTGGATCAAGTGTAAGTATATCCTAATCTGAAAAAAAAGTGCATCTAAAAAAGGGTCTAGGCATTTATGGGTTAAAAAAAATGGCAAACTAGATGTGTCAAGTGGCTCTTATTTGCCATCAATTTCTATTATATATAATATATATGTATATTTACTTTGAAGCATATCTTTTTAAACACGTTCCTTTTCAGTGTGCAGTACCAGACAATACCAGTAGGTGGCACTATGTGCTGAGCATTTAAGAAGCAATACAATTGCAGCATAACAAGGATGCACATATTCTCATACATGGAAGATACTTCACTTTCTACACTGAATGTGGCAACGCTTCCATATCTACAGATCAATGAAACATAGCGGCTCTGACGGAGAGTTTTGTGCACATTGGGGCTGATCCAGACTTACGGCCGGCGCACTAGTTACGGATCCTCAGGATCAGGCGTCCCTAACTGTTGCGTAGTTATGGCGAGGGGGGCGTTCCTCGCCATAACTATGCAACCGTTATGGAAGGAAGGCGGGGGAAGCTAAGTAAATGAAGGAGGGAGGGCGGGAGTTAAGACCCTGTGGCCAGTGTAATTACCTACTGTTACGCCGGCTGAAGTTAAGGTAGCTTACAGCCCGCGTAACAGTGGGTAATTACGCCGGCCACAAGGGGAGTGTCGGGGGAGTGCTCCAGAGCTACGGCCCAGCGTAGCTCTGGATCAGGCCCATTGGGCATGTTATAGTATGTAAACAGTCTTCTGCACAATATGTGACCAGAAATCATACCTATGTAAACACATGTGATGAGGAGTTAATATGGGACCGTAGACATAATAAAGTTACACAATGTACGCATGCCGTGTGCGCTGCATTTAAAAACTGTATGCATAGCTCATTATCATATGCTAATTGTGTATGAGCTGCGTGCACATACATTAACCCCAAAAAAATAAATAGGCACAACCATGGATCAGATTTACTAAGCTGCGGTTTTGGAAAAGTGGGGATGTTGCCCATAGCAATCAATCAAATTCTAGCTCTCACTTTCATATTACATACTAGAGAATGTCAGCTAGAGTTTGAGTGGTTGCTATGGGCAACATCACCACTTTTCCAAACCCGCAGTTTAGTAAATCTGGCCCCCAGTGATTAAATCAATCATCACAGACGGGTTGATACAGGTGAACTTCCAGAGGCCACAGAGTGGGCGGGATCACTATAGGAGTAGCCAATGAAGGAGTAAGCATGGAATAAACAACCATATGAAAAGTAATTACCTGATATATCATTTGGGTGGGGTTCTATGTAGACAATTAAGGAAAGAATGTAATCAAATATATTTACTAAATAGTATTTTGTGATACAATAAATAGATTTATAGTGACCTCTATACACTGCAGGTAGAATCCTAGTGAGCACCACCCAACACAGAGAGCATCCTAATGACCTCCACTTACTATACAGAAAGCATCTTAGTGACCACCCCTCAATACAGACTACAAGCCACAGACTAGCATGACTAGGCAGCATGGTGCCTCAGTGATTTGCACTTGTGCCTTACAGTGTTTAGGCAGGGGTGGGCAATTCATTTCTATAGGGGGCCACATGAGAAATCTGAACTGTGTTGGAGGGCCGAACCAATGATAACTTGAACTTAATTATGCTCAATATTCATTTTCTCCCATTATAGAAAGCAGCAAATGATATATTTTGATAAGATGCTGCTGGTAATCAGAAGTTTAAGAATATTGTGTAAATATTGATGTCAGTTTATGAATTGTGGTGTAGGTGAAAGAGGACTCACCCTGGATGCCGGTCTGACGGGATCTCTAAAGCCCCCTGAAGTTTAAGCAGGAAGTAACAGGGCAAAGCCGCCTCCCGCGGAATACACGTCATCAGACGCTGGTTGCTAGGGACCCAGGAGGCGGAGGCCGCCAGCAGTGACTGCCCGTGCACTGCGGCTCTGTAGCTTGCGACCCGCGGGCAGTATCTGGGCCTCCATTGTTAAGCTGCATCGCAGGGTCTTTGTGACCTAGCGATACAGCACAGCGTGTGGTGCCGGGAGCCGCGGGTGCCGTGTGTGTGAGATTAAGGGGGAGGAGCCGTGTGACTGGAATAAATACTCGGCCGGACAGGGATTGGGCCTATGTGGCCCGTGGGCCGTACATTGCCCAGGTCTGGTTTAGGTCATGAGTTTGATTCCCTATCACCAATCCCTGCTGTAACCCCACCATCATTAAACATTATTACAGTCTCTTTACAAATACAGTGAGTATGCTTTTCATGTGTCTTATATTGTAATGTGTTTTTGGCATATACACAGACAAGACAAGTACTGGAAAACATTTACAAGTGTAATAGAGTAACACAGGAAGCACGGACAATGCTGACCTGGCATAAATTCCATGAGGAAGCAGGGACAAGGTGAACACTGCACACCAGCAGGATGCCATAATGTGGCAAGAATATGCGTCCATACAGATAGAGGGAAATGTGCATTATTGGGAGGGATATTTCAAGTATCTTGAGATGTTTTATGCCATTTTTTGTTTTTCTGCACAGCTTTCACGCACCACGAGCTTATATTGTCTTTGAGAAGATGGAAGTCAAGGAAAACATCATATAAAGCCAGGAAATCCATATTACATATTACACCGCTGAGGAGGAAGGTGAATAATATTGGGCCGGATCCAGACCCCGCACGTGCAGGGGTCTGCCCCGTCCGAGAGAGAGAGAGAGAGAGAGAGAGAGGCACACCCCATGTCACTCCCCTGTCTCGTGCTGGCTTTATGGCAGCTTACACTGCCAAAGCCTACCTTACAGCCCCCTCCCACACTGTACATTTAGCATGCTTCCCCCGCCCACATTAGCAGGCGGAGGGGAAGCACTGCCCATTTGTACACAAATGGGATCGTACGGAACTCTGTGCGCCCTCTTTGCGTGTGTATGTGACCTGTCGGGCGCAGGTCTTGATCCAGCGCTTTACCTTTAAAACACAATTAAAAATACATACAGATTCTGCTTATGCATTGTGCATAAAAAAATAGTGTCCCCATTTCTATTATACATTGCTTGGAAAAGAGAATGTGTCTGTTATGTGTCTGTATGCACCCTGGCAGAGCTGCAGCTTGCTTCTAAACCCATTATTTGCACAGGATAACACACCGCTGCCATCATATATGCTTGTGTAGTTAGGTATTCGCTCCCTATACATGCTAAGATCCTGTCTTTCATGACTTCACACATTGCCAAGATGCCAGAATAAGATGCATTGCTGTTATGTTTATTGCAACCTGTTTCCTTAACTATAACCATTTATACACCTTTGTATCATGTATATTTATGTGTTCCACGCAGAGGTGTCACCTTGTCACCATAGTCCTTGCACTCCACTTTCACAGTTGATCTCATTAATATGCATTTCTTATAACTGGCTTCCTAATGACCTAGGGCCGTATTCAGAGTCTGCAATTATACGCTCGCACGTAGCAAGGCAACACCCGACACCCCCCTCACACTAACGGGGGTGTTCCAAGCCCTAAAAGAGGGGAATTGCATGTTACTAACCACAACTAAATATATATACACACACTCTCAATCATTTGTTCAGATATTTATCTTATTTATTTGGAAGCAACTCAAAGCAAGAAATAGTAATGAATAACTAGAAACAATTTGATGAGAAGGACGGGATCCAGACAGGTGCACAACAGCCGAATTCCGTGCGCTAAATGCAAAATTTAGCTGTTTTACTGGCAGTGCGCATGCCAGATGTTCCGCAACAGATCTCCAGGCGTAGGAATAGATTCTTCCGCATGGTAATCCGTCACCCCCCCACCCCAAACTCCTTAGAGTGCTACCTAGTGGATCCTGCTAGTAAGTATATGCTCGTCTCAAAGATGAGGCCATGCACGAGTCAGTACACACAGACGGTACAGTGAGACTGCGACTGGCTCATTAAATCAGTTAAATGGCAGCATTAACATTGTACAATGGAGTCGGTTTCTAGGGTCACGTGCGGATAAGAAGTCGTAACGACCGCTGATCCGCACGGGTGACTTAAAGCTGTCTTACGGCAGAGTAATTAACCTAAAGTCCGCACAAGAGGGAGGGGAGCGAAAGAGGAGTTCACGGCCCTCTTCCACGTGGACTTTCAGACCTCACCCAGAGGTCAGGACCGGTCCGAAATGAGTAATGTATGACACCGATTTAATTGCGTCTTCCTATGATTTAGGAAATAACTAACATTTTAAGGCAAAAACAAAACAAAAAAAAAACATAAAGAAAAATATGGAAAGTAGTGTAAAAATAACAAACATGATTACTGACGGCCGACCACACGAAAATGTCTGTTTTCTTTTTGAAATCTCCTGGCCGCCTCTCCCTAGATGTGCATTTTCTGTGTTTTTTCATCACTAATAGCATCCTGTTTCTGTGAGCAGGAAGGGTTAGAGCACAGTTTGCCTGTTAACATTGCTTCCTATAGCTGGGGTCAGTGCTCTGCATGATCTATACTAGCGGACTCATTGTTCATGTGGGCAGCCGGAGAGCCCTGTAATGAATAGCTGGTAACGGACACACTCGGCTGAGAGGGGGAGAATGATAATCTATAGCTCCAGATTTGCAATTGACTTCCTCTTTCCTGTTCATTGTGCAGGTCTGAGATACGGACCTTCCTTTATCTTTTACAGTTGGCTGTTGAAATAACAAAACAATAAAAAATATAGACTATTTTGTTTTCGGATGGGGGGTTGACGTGGTTTAGAAATCTGGGAATAATAACAGTCGCGTGGGGCCTGAATCACACTTAAGAAGTAGCTGAATCTCTGTGCGTATTTTTAAGAACGGATAAACTGTGCATGCCCAGAACACAAAGGTACGCATGGGATCCAGCAGTTACACATAGGAATCCACTACGCATAGACTTAAGAGTCCTAGGTTTGTGAAATAAGAACGAGGTGACGTGAGAGGGAGCTTTAAGTTAGGTGCGGATTCATGCGTATGTGCACTTACTTATCTCCTTCGGACCTGTGAATCAGCCCTGAAGCGAAGAAAAGTGGGTTGGGGAGAGGCATTTAAATAGGGCAATGTGGGCCAGCTTTGCCAAGTAGGCACATACTTAACCAATATCTGCCCATACATACGCACAGAGATTTAAGGTTGGCATGTGGAAGTCAACTGAGAACCATAAGAAGCAGTTGCATTGTCACGTAGGCGTATAGATATGCGAATCCGAAAAATATATGGTATGCGAGTTATAATATAATCTGAATGACATGCATACACTTGACAATATTAGTCCATCAGTGTATGAATGTCAATCACAGCCTAATTCTAACCCTTAACCGCAGCCTAACCCAAACCACAGCCTAAACCTAACCCTTAACTGCAGCCTTACCTTAACCCTAAGATAAAGTATAGTGCTCACCCATCCACATCGCGTAGAGTAAAGAAGTGTTATTCACATCTAGAAGTGTTGAGCAGGTATCGAGTAGAGTGAAGCTGGCGTCACTGCTGAGCAGGTGCCCTTAGATACAACGGTGCCAAGCAGGTGTCTGTCGGAACAGTAAGCGTCTGACACTGGATCATATCTCAGACTATACACAATAAGCGGTGCTTTTTTTTTTGCATGAGAAGGTGCCAGTAATCATCTAATGATTTAAACTGATATAACTGCCACATTGTAGTAACACAGTTGTTGTCATGGTAAACAGAAGATTGGAACGGACACCCGGAATGGGTCAGGGCCTGCATAGTCCACTGGGTGACCGTAAGCAGTGCCGAGACAGGGGGCTTCCGAACTTGGTCGGTTCAGC
>WWET01002812.1:8776-23733 GCA_011038615.1 Limnodynastes dumerilii | reverse complement strand
GACTTACAATAATTACATAGCACATGTTGCCAGGAACACAGAAGAAGTTAATGACTGGTTTTACATGTGAACATGTCAGAGCGGTTTTTATTCCTACACCCACACAACATGTATCCCAAAACAGCAGATGCAGACCGGTCACTGCAATGTGTCCTCCTTCCTCGCTGGTAGCTTAAGGGAGAGCGGAAGCCTTAATAAAGAGGAGAACAGAAGCTGAACACATAACCTCGGCAGTGGACACATACTACAGCAAGGTTCTGCTTTCAGTGTTGAGAAAACTTAGGGGCTGATCTGGAGTTGCACTTACACCTTTTTTAGGTGCCAGCGTAGACCTGAGCAATACCATGCTGACCTGCAAGGGGGGGGGGCAACCTTCTATTGTGAAAGCAGAATTAGAGTTGAGCGGTAAAGTTTCTTAGCTCAACTCTATTTTATCGATGAAACATAAAGCTATGCGGTATTTGTATTCTGTGCGCAAAATAATTAAAATGAATTCGCTCCCCCTGCATTGCAACATGTCCTTACTCCCTAGCTCTGGATCAGCCCCAAAACCTGCACTGGTCCAGTCCTATTATGAGCTGAACTCAGACCCCTGCATGCCTTCCATACCAGACCCTCCAACACGACCCATTCCATTAGGTATAATATACTCCACACCTGAGCTTCCAACTGTCACTCACCCGGTGAAAAGACTTAACTGATATTTAAAAAAGACTACTTGTCTCTTCAACAAAGGAGGTTACCATAGTAACTGACAGTTGCAAACTGAGAAGAAGAGCATTATACCGTTCTGTTGAACCCGCCCCCTGTCACTCCCCTTTCTCGTTCTTAAATAGTGTGAGTTACGCTGCTATAGGCATCCTTAAGTCTCACTAGCGGATCAGCAGTCTGTCCAACCGCAGATCCGCACATAAGTGGATGTTACCACCCAGACCGTAAATTTTACATTCTTCCCGGGTGGACTGGAAGCACAGACCCCTTACAACGTAAAAACCTATCATCCTATCATACGGGATAGAAGTAACATGCAGAACACGCATGTAATATCTGGAGGGCTAATGCACACTTTGCGTGCATAAGTGGCCTTAACGGACGGAACTGTGGATCCAGTTCTATATCAGTATATCTCTGATAAGGCCATTGATTCTCAACCCTGTCCTCAAGTACCAGTGCATGTTTTCCAGCTCTCCTCATAATCACAAGTGACATAATGACTGAGTACATGAGTACCATCTGTGGATCTTCTCACATAAGTCAGTCAGTAATTAGCACACCTGTGCTGCGAGGAGACCTGGAAAACACACCGTTAGTGGTACTTAAGGACAAAGGGCCTGATTCAGACTTAAGAAGGTGCTTAAAATAACAGAGGAAAGTTACTCCTGGGCTAAACCATGTTGATTGCAGGGGGAGTCAAGATAATTGTATTCTTTGCATGCAGGGATATATCTTTGAATTGCTTACTGTATGCAGATACTGACCAGCTTTACTATCACACTGTTATTTAGACTTTGGCTAGGAAACGCCACCTCTAAACTCTAATACTGTTTCCAACAGATGAGATATAACTCCCCTGCAATCAACATGGTTTAGCCCAGGAGTAACTTTCCTCTCTTATTTTAAGCACCTTCTTAAGTCTGAATCAGGCCGAAGGTTGCGAACCCCTGGATGAGAGGATTCCCAGCAGGCAGATCACTGAATTATCCAGTATATTCCTAGGGGGGATTCACAGCTGCACTTACAGTTTTTGTTTTTTTTGGGTACAAATGATCTGAGCAATACCATGTAAAACTGCAAGGGCGGGGGGGGGGCAAATATAAACTGTGAAAGCAGAATAAGAATTGAGAGGTGAAGTTTCTTAACTCTGCTCTATTTTATAGATTAAACATAAAGCTATGCAGTAAGTGAGGTCTATGTGTTAAAGTAAATCATTTTTCCTGCAAGCCAAAGAATTTAAATTAATGAGCACCCCTTATACTGCAAAATGGTTTAGCCGAGCTGTACACTTTTGCCCTTACTCCTAAACTCTGGATCAGCTCCATAAAAGAGGGTAGAGGGAGGGATAGAGCTGTAAAAAGGATTGAGTAGAGGGTAATAGGGGACAGATTGGGCCTGTAACATGTACTAGACCTGATGCCACAATGGGTAACTGGTACTTACCAAAAACTATTACTACTGTTTTAGATTATGCATTATATGAGCATACCCCAGCATTGCCGACTCTCCTGAAATATTCGGGAGACTCGCGAAATATGGGCAGTTCTCCCAGTATCCCAGGAAAGCCGGCAAATCTCCCGCAAGTAATTCCTAGAGTTGCTAGGGATGATCACCAGAGATTACAGTAGTGATTGGCAGGGGTGGAGCTTGATGACACAATTTGCATAAATTGCATCAATAAGCCACGCCCCCTTGCAGAAATCTATGGCTTCCCTCCTGGATCTCCCGTCGGGAAGCTTTTAAAAGTCAGCAACCCAAAACAAAGTGTTGTTCAGGTTTTTGCTTCTCATACTCACAAATTGGGGCAATTGTTCTTTAAACTTTAAACTCTACTTATGTTTGTCCTGTGCTAGCCATCCATGACGCCTTGGAAAACCAGAGCAGATGGCATTGGGTAATGAAGCATGAGGCTTCATGTATGTTCTATGGAAGGTCACCAGGTTGTTACAGAGACTGTTAAAAAAAATTGGCATAAATAAAAGCTTATTTTCAAGCTGATCTGAACCGTACAATCCCGATGCTGCCTGGAGTTTGGACTCTATGACTTTGCAGTTTCCTTGACATTGGGAACAGCTGTGTTTACTCAGAAATAAAATAAAAGTAGTTACTTCATGTATGCTGCCATTACTGTTACTGTGCTAAGTATCGCTGCTAATTGCATAGGGTTTGTCCTATAACTGCTTTCATTTCTTTTTTTCTTGTTCTAACATGGAATTACCATTTATGTATAACATAATAGAAAGTGTTTCATTTAAATTACATTTTCATAGAAATATCATGGTTGCCGACTCTCCAGATTCACGGTATTGCTACCCTGCAATAGGCTTGAGACAGTGATTTATACAAATCACTGCCTCAAGTCCCACCCCCTGACTATCAATAATATGAGCCAAAGGGTTACTCAGGGTGGGCGGGGCTTAATGATGTAATTTGTGTCATCAAACCCAGTCCCATTCTTAGTAACGCTATGGATCGTAGCACTGATCAGCAGGGGGTGGGGCATCAGGCAGTGATTTGCATAAAATCACAGAAACACATTACTGCTGTTTCAGATTATGCATTTGATGAGCCTACCTCAGCGTTGCCGACACGCCCAAAATATTCGGGAGACACAAAATGTGGGAAGTTCTCCCTGTATCCCGGGAGAGCCAGCAAATCTCCCGCAAGCCCCGACCCCCTAGAAATGTCTATTGTAATTCCTAGAGTTGCTAGGGATGATCATAGAAATATCATGATTGCAGACTGTCCCGGAATGTTCAAGAGATTCAAGAAATTCCGCCATTGCTACCCTGCTACCCTGCAATAGGCTCGAGACAGTGATTTATTCAAATCACTGCCTCAAGTCCCACCCCCTGACTGTCAATAACGTGAGCCAAAAAGTTACTAAGGATAGTCGGGGCTTGATGATGTAAGTTGTGTCATCAAACCCAGTCCCATTCTTAGTAACATTATGGATCGTAGCACTGATCAGCAGGGGGTGGGGCATCAGGAACTGATTTGCATAAAATCACAGAAACATGCCCTGCCTCCTGCAGTGTTCTCCAGAGGGGAAAACTGAGAAGACGGTCATATGATCACTGTGGGATCCCAAATGTAGGTGTTATGTTCACTTAACAACAGTGGACCTGATTCACAGTTAAGAAAATGCTGCTTTTTAGGTGTGTATATTTAAGAAGGTATATACTGCGCTGGCGTAACTTAATATATGCAAATTACGTAGTACTTAAGAGCGGGACAGCTCCGAATCACCATTATGAACTTATTTCCTCAAGATTCGTAATGACTTAAGAATGAGGCATGCTGGGAAAACTTAAGAATGAAGATAAAAAGAGTGGGTGGAGGAAGACATTTAAATGAGGAAATCTGGGCGCTTTTAGGCAAAAACGTACTTAATTAGCCGCCATACGCACACAACTAAGAACCTAAAGATAAGGTAGCCCTATGGCCTTCGTAAGTCGGTTAGGAAGCTGAAAACCGAGGGCGTAGCAGGGGAATCGCCTTGCTACTTTCTGCGTATAATTAAGAACCTAAATCATTCTTATGTGTGAACACGGTCCAATGTACCAGTCACGCCTCGCTGATGGAATGGGATACTGTGCCTAATGCAGTGTCGTTCATAGTGCGTTCCAATGCGTAACCGCCATGTCTGCGCATGCACAGAACGCACACATGGGGGGCCGTATTCAGACCACCGGACATATTGCATATACGTCCGGTGTTTACCGAAATTGTATACTGCGCATGCGTAGTCATTTTTAAACGTAAGCGACGTATCTTTTTGTTACATAGATTGCGTATATGCGGTCTAAAAGACTGCATATACGCAATCTACGTACCGAAAAGATACGTAGATTACGTTAAAAAAAGTATATGCAATACGTCCAGTGGTCTGAATGCGGCCTGGAATACTTATGCATTGGGAATGGATCGGAGCCACCGGAGATCCCGTTATCTTGTGGATGCGTGTATCAGCTGCTTTCTGTCGGTGGCTGTCCCGGCACAACCTGCGGTAGTCCTGTTTTGCCCGTGTGGCACTTAAGGTTCTGTTCACTGCACTGCGTTCCCCTCTAGATGGGAAGGGAGAGATATACACATTAGTGTGAAGCGTTGGCCGTGAGGCCACTAGTCGTTATTTAGGGCAAGTCTTCACGTGATTATAGGCTGTGGCAGTGGAGATCCTATTTTGTATTTAGCACTTATATTTCACGCTGCTTCTGTGGGCTAATGTTGTGTATTTATTCAGTTGTACTGATTTTATATCTATGTAAATGTGGACTCTGTTAGAGTATTGGAGCTCAATTTATTCGCCCGTTCTTTTATATAAACCTTTTGTTAAATATGTACTAAATAAAATTGAGTATCAATTAGTTTTTTGATCGACTCTGTCCTTAATCAGGCTGTGCACCATTTAAGGTCTCTGGACCGTATTCAGACTTCCGTTTTCAAACGCGACTGCAAATATATGCACACACGTAGCAAGGAACACCCACCAAAACCCCGGTCACTCCTCTTGCTAATCCGTGCTCACGTAGACTTACACCACCATAGACCACCTCTAACTTTCCGTGTGCCGTCCCGTGCATCTGTGTCCTCCGTACGTGCGTATCATGATAATCGCGCTCACTTTCCTTCATTTAAATGCGTTGCTCCGCCCATTTTCACTTAAAATCTCCCGTGCGTATATTTGCATTGCATATCTGGACGTATGTACACACGTACCTATCATACGTCCGTCCGTGAGGCACTTCCGCGTGTATAGTCTACGTCAACTACGTACAAAAAGTTACTACACATGCGCAGTTAAAACATATCTAAAAATACGCACGGGAGTCGCCGTGAAAACGGAAGTCTGAATACGGCCCTCTGGGAGAGATATGCACATTAGTGTGAAGCGTTGGCCGTGAGGCCACTAGTCGTTATTTAGGGCTAGTCTTCATGTGATTATAGATAGGCTGTGGCAGTGGAGATCCTATTTTGTATTTAGCACTTATATTTCATGCTGCTTCTGTGGGCTAATGTTGTGTATTTATTCAGTTGTACTGATTTTATATCTATGTAAATGTGGACTCTGTTAGAGTATTGGAGCTCAATTTATTGGCCCATTCTTTTATATAAACCTTTTGTTAAATATGTTCTAAATAAAATTGAGTATTAATTAGTTTTTTGGTCGACTCTGTCCTTAATCAGGTTGTGCACCATTTAAGGTTTCTGGACCCTATTCAGAGTTCCGTTTTCAAACGCGACCGCAAATATACGCACACACGTAGCAAGGAACACCCACCAAAACCCCGGTCACCCCCCCTTGCTAATCCGTGGTCACGTAGACTTACACCACCATAGACCACCTTAACTTTCCGTGTGCCGCCCCGTGCGTCTGTGTCCTCCGTACGTGCGTATCATGATAATCGCGCTCACTTTCCTCCATTTAAATGCATCGCTCCGCCCATTTTCACTTAAAATCTCCCGTGCGTATATTTGCATTGCATATCCGGACGTATGTATACACGTGCCTATCAGACGTCTGTCCGTTAGGCACTTCCGCGTGAATAGTCTACGTCAACTACGTACAAAAAGTTATTACACAAGTGCAGTTGAAACATATCTAAAAATACGCACGGGAGTCGCCGTGAAAACGGAAGTCTGAATACGGCCCTCTGAGTGTATCTGCATGGATACTCTCTCTTTTCTGTATGTTTGTGCTTTAATATTTAATATAGCTGGTGCGACCCTTCTTGTCTGAATGCAAGAATGGCCCGTTGTACGCAGTTCAATGTTTCCTGTGGTGTTTTGTCTTAATAAAAGCAAAGACATTTAAAAAAAAAGGTCAAAATGTGGACTAACAACACATCGCTCTATTAAACATTTAAATGATTATTCTCTATGAGTTAAAGGACAAATAGAAAACAAAACTACGCCCAACAGTTGTGGTGAACACATGAAATACTCTATCAACTAAACTACCTGAGGAAAACAGACGTATATTGTACAGAGGCCTGAGGGGGACAAACATGGTGTGTCACATGAACAGCACGCAGTGACATAATGCTATTAGTATTAAGTAGAAACCTTATAGTGTGTTTCCTGAAGCAGTCACAGGGAATGTCGGAAACACTTCACAGAACATATCCTGAAACTGGAATACTAAGCACTGATGAAACAGCTACTTGAATATAACAGGATAATGTTATTAATACCCCATAAAACCCCATGAAATGTAATAACAACATTGGTGGAATTTAATGGAGTGCTCATAGTCGTTTTGCACATTTTCAGGCCTTTTGCAGAGTCCAGTATTATATGAGTCACGATTTGCAGAAAACCAGTGTTTTCCAAGAGAAGCTAACATAAATCAAGGTCTCAATTTTTCATCACTGAAATTATACAACACGTCGGATTTAATGGGCAACAAGCAACATTTTTCCCCTTTGAAAAAGCCAAACTTAAAAGACTATTTGTCAGGGGCTTAAAGGAAAAAACACCACGGGCTTTAGCCTATAAAAACGTAATGTTCATCACAGCAGTTTGGGGAAAAAACACCAAGGCCCGTATTTAGAGTACCGGACATATAACATATACGTCCGGTGTGTAGCGATTTTTACTGCTGCGCATGCGTAGTCATTTTTTAACGTAATCTACGTATCTTTTTTTTACGTAGATTGCGTAAATGCGGTCTGAAAGACAATTTCACAAGTCCAAGGGCCAGATTTACGCAGCTGTGCGTTTGGAAAAGTGGAGATGTTGTCCATAACGACCAATCATATTCTAGCTCTCACTTTTCTATTATGTACTGGAGAATGTTAGCTAGAATCTGATTGGTTGCTATGAGCAACATCTCCACTTTTCCAAACCCAAAGCTGAGTAAATCTGGCCCCTGATGTGCATTCCCATGTGCACACTATAACAAGTTACCAGCAGATCTGAGATCATCATCTCTCTCAGCCATCTGCTGAAACAATTGTGACTCCACACACACTGTACAGATATCTGTATATGCTGCCCAGGAGACAGTCAGAAAAGTCAGACAGACAATTGTACCTGCATTCACACTACACACATTTGTCCAACATCGTACCATAAGTCATTTTTAGGACTTTCATAAAACCAAATCATCAGATGTGACATTGATTATCACAAAAAATCTAGATCTTGGCAGCAAACAGACTTCCACTATCGTTCCAATGGTCCGTATTGCTAGTTGAAAATTCCATGTGTGTGTTCCCACCTTAACAAACGTATGTTCCCTCAGCTATAACAGGCCTCATCCCCCCCTTAATAAAGTTACCTGACTTCCACAATGTGCTTGAGGGGGTCAGGTGATTGGCTGATTTTCGAGCTAGAACTCAGTTCGGTACGATAGATTTTCACTTCCCTCTCGCGTATTGTCCCCCCCCTCGTGTATTATCACCCCCCTCTCGCGTAGTGACGCACTGACCTCCGTGGAAAATGCAGATCCAATGACATTAAATGCAGTATTATGGTAACAGAATCTTGCTGCGACTTTGTATAATATAAGAGAAATAATAGTGATAAATATACTTCATTTATTCTGCAGAGCACAACAGAAAAAAAAAACCTAAATACTTTTTTGGCTATAGGTGTCTTATAGTTACATTTTTTATTGTCCTCTATTATAACTCCAGGTACTTTATATTAGTATTCTAACCATTATCTAACCATTAATTCCAGTATTGGCTTCTATAAAGAGAATTGTAGCGATCAGTTTATTTAGAATCTTCTACACAATCATTTATACTACAGGGGCCATTAAACAGCTCTTTAGTCAAAATGTGGAACTATACACATACATTTATATACAGTAATCTGCGAACCCACATGTAATACAATAAAAACAATCAACATAAAAAGTGTTACAAACTGCAACAAACTACAGGACATCAACAGGATGCATGGAATGTAAGGTATTAGTCTATAGTAAAAGCTACATTTTATTTTTATATCTGTTAGTGTAGGTTGAAGTTCCAGTAATATTAATCTTATGTCATCATTTTGCACCAATATAAGAGTTTGGTTATTTCATTGGTTGTTTTGCAGGTACACAAAAATCACTAATCCAAGAGCACATTGATTACCTATTCATAGGTAAAGCTGTATACACATACCACAAATGCAATATGTTAAGTAAGGTGTGGCTTATTCTGTTTAGTTGCTAATTGGCAAATTAATATGCAAAAAGTGCAAATAGCAAATATATTTCTACATGACCCAGAAAACACTATTAACAGCAATAGCGTGTATACCAACACGACGATAAATGGTTTTTAGTATGAAACACATGTACCTAAAATCCTTAAAATCCTATTAAAACACATTTCACCGATGTCCCTATGCAATACATCTTGGGCCAGATGTGGGAAAATAGAACCTGGGCATATAACACCACTCGGGATATAATGGTCTGCCACATGTACACATGTACAAATGGTGGCAAGTTAAATGGTGGCAAGTGCTTTAAATATTTATGTATAGACCACGACAATTTCCACACCAAGGGCCTGATCCAGACCTACGCCCGCCGGCTGAAAAGCCGATCTGCGCATGCGCCGGGCAGATGTTGGAACAGCGTAGGGACGCTGGAGGGGGCGTCCCTCTAGCGTCCCTACGTTAAGGAATGGGAAAGCAATGGGAAATATGCCCGCACAGGGGGAGTGTCGGGGAGAATGGACGCCGATACACTGTGCTTTAGTAAGCACAGCGCATCGGAATAGGTCTGGATCAGGCCCCAAGTCACTTGGCAACCTAGCTAATTATTTATTCCTGTCATAGTTTCAAACAAACAGAACCCTATTTCACTCCTGATGCTCGGCCTATATTGCATGTAATTGTTTACATGGGAATTGATAATACAACCCATAACAAGACACTAAATTGTCTGCCATTTGCCTCTGAAACCTTATTTTGTGGAATATACATCACTATTTTTCCTTGCATGCAATAGCAGGGCAAGAAGAAAGCTGCGGATTGGCTGTACAATAATTGAGAGTAATGCATGCAATTCTTGCATTAACCACAGATCATTAATTTCCCTCACAGTGCTTATATTTATATTTTTGTTTTCTTTTGCCCCCTTTTTTATTATTATTCTTATTATCTTTTTTTATAAAAGAATAATGCCGGCTACACATGCTCTGGAGGCTGGGGACATGGTAAAGTGCCTGGCACGTGCATACACACAGCTTGATAACAGGGATATCTTCCCACCTCTCTATCCTAATAGGCTAGTCAAAGTGTTCAGGAGTACTGAACAACCTGATATTCGAGGGGGGAAGCGTTTATGGACCATTTTGGCTTTCTACCAAATCAGTCCATGTAATAGGCTGATCATCACTTTTTTTTTTATACTTAAAAACTTTGCAGTGGTTTTAAAGTATTTTAATAAATATGACTTCTGACATCTGCTATTGCACCTTTTTAAAAACCAAGTACAGCTGCTACCCCCTGACAAGCTTGACCAGTTACCTGAGATAGATAGATAGATAGATAGATAGATAGATAGATAGATAGATAGATAGATAGATAGATAGATAGAATAAAATACCAGGCCTGTTGTAGTTAGAAAATGATCACATTCATAACACATTAATGTATGTAATCTCTTTCCCAAAACTTCAAGTACCATACATGCAACTACCAGTTTTAAAAGGTCACAAACTCTGTCCCAATGTATTAGACACTGTGCAATAGAAAGAGGCTAGAAATTAAATTGAATCCCACAGAGCAAGTGATGGGACTGCAAGGATAATCTAGGTTTCTGTAAACTGCACTATAATACAAATAATAATAAATAATAACAATAATATTGCTGTCAAGGAGATGTCAGTGCAAGAGCCCCAGTGATGTGGGAGGGAGGGATGCACACAGGGGGTGTGGGGGCTGTCACCCTAGCAGGACCCATATCAGGCCGGGGAGGGAGGGGGGCAGGGAGACAAAGGAGGAAATCCGATCTCACAACGAATCAATGAGCCCTCATTCACCTGAAGCCCACCCTTCCCGGCAGTCACCTTACCGCAGCGTAGGCCCGACGCAGGCCGTGTCCGTGCTCTCGATCTCCTGGAGGATCCTCTCATGCTCGGTGACGGTCTCCAGGCTCTCGCTCTCCGCCATCTTGCAGAGATTAGGTGGCCCGGGCTGCCGGTGACAGGCTGCGGTTATTGGTGTGCAGGAGGTAGGGCGATGCGCCGAGCGGCCGCTAGAGGGGGCCGGGAGACATGGGCTGCGCTGAGAGGCGTGCCGGCCTCAGACAGGTGGCAGGAACCAAAGCATTGTCCTGTCTGAGTGACATGTCACCTTGTCACCTGATACTGCCCGTCTACTGCCCCCATCCACAGGGGCTCCATAATCTTTGTAATAAGTGCAAACCACCTATAAAAGTCACATTAAGCCAGTGATACAACACAGACAAAACTGAGGGATCCTGGCTCCAGTCCTGAATAGATGTCATTTATCAGGAAAATGTAAAATCGCTAAATAAAAAATAAACCACAAGAAACGCTTGTGTATCTAAAGAGCCTCATCTGCTGCAGATCCTCTTCAAATAGCCATACTTTAATGATTATTTGCTTTTTCATTATTATTATTATTAATATTGGACTGAATCCACACTTCTGCAAAAGGGGTGTTTTCCACTCACAAAGAAGGAAAAGATCCGCTTTAATGGAAGTGTGGATGCATGAACACGCTATACATTCCCATTACAGAACTGGATCCGACATATCCTGCCTTCCGTAATAGAACACTTTCCGATAGCGGGATAGGTCAGGGATGGAACTACCATTGGTGCAACAGGTGCAACGGCATCGGGCCCATGCTAATACAAGGGCCCACAGCCGTCATCACTGCACCACTGAAGCTCCCCATGAGATTACCTGGTATATGATCAGGGACAATGCATATTTTTTGCACCTGGGCCCACAACTATCTAGTTCCACCTCTGGGATGGGTGTTAAGTGTATGTGAAATAGGCTTGCTGGAATATCTGGGAGACTTATGAAATTCATGCAGTTCTCCTTATATCCTGGGAGACCCGGCAAATCTCCCGCAGGGGACTTAAGGCTGTGGTTTCATGCAAAAAACAACCTCAAGTCCTGCCCCACTAGCAACACTACCCTTCATAGTGTTAATAGGGACTGGGCAGGACCTGATGATGATGTCCTTCCCTACCCTGTATGTCTTTGTTGTATTATGTACGGCGCTGCGGACACCTTTTGGCGTCTTATAAATAAACAATAATAATTTTGCATCATCAAGCCACGCCCCCATCCCTAGTAATACTATAAAAATAGCCATGGATTGTCAGGGGGAGGGGCTTTAGTATGTGATTTGCATAAACTACATCATTAAGCCCCGCCTGTACAGGCCTCTATCTCTTCCCTCCGTCCTTTTCCAGATTGCAGCTTTTAAAAGTCTGCAACTCTGCCTTACATGCAATCCTAATTTCCGCCCCATCCCCTTTATCCATGGGGACGGCACAGAATTTTAAGGTAGGGTCCTGCTGGCAGAAGACTCTTGTGAGCGAGGGGAGTGGACCAGTGTTCAGAGCTCTGACTGCAGCATTGGCGGGGTCTGGATCCGATCCACAGGGCCGTCATCAAAAGTTGTGGGACTGGGGCACATCCACTGGGCCCCAACTCCTATGTGATGTCATCAGTGTCGGTTTACAGCTGGCGAGCACACAGGGTAATCCTTCCCTGCATATTGGACTGTTAATGATGGTGAGCCCCATCAGCTCCTGGTCTGTAGTCCTGGCTTTCTCTCCCCAGATGGCGGCCATATCGGTCCATATTTATTAATAAAGGCTTTCTGTTGCTCTGAGAACTGGGGACACTTGATTTAATTTTCATGAAGCTTATACACATTAAAGCAGTGACTGTATGTGTGTGACCAGTTCATATTAAATCATTCATCTGGGCTAATGTTTAAATGGGTCCTGGCTGTTTACTATTAATGAACTATTGTTTAAACATTTGCAATCTTTGATCCATTAACAATATATATTTACTGATCACTAAACATTGATATTATTCTTATTATATAATAAATATTGCTATCAAGTCTATATATGTGCACTTTTAGTGCTAATTTTATCAGCATTGTGCTTTTTTCATCTTCTTAATCCTCTTACTTTTCAATCTTAAAAATCTTAGTGCTGTACCTTTTATATTTACCTTGTTTTTAAAGATACATAAACTAAACATCAGAATATTTAAACTTAATATAATTTATACCTGTTTAAGGTATAAAGGCAATCCTGACTTAAAAGGGAATTGTGACTGCACTAAACTACTCTAAATCCAGCAAGAACTTAAAGAGAAAGGATATTACGTAATAAAGTCTTAATGGATGAACACATACATTTGAAGAGAATACAGATAAAAATGTTTTACAAAAAACATTGATAAAAATAAATAAATGAAATACTGTGCTACCTGTATATTATCACAATTTAGAATCTATATCCATTCCCATATTGTTATAATAATAATATAGTTTATGTAAAGGTAGACTATTTATGAAAGTAAATGTTTAACACGTTATAATTCTATGTTTTCATTTTCCCCCTTTTTTTATTATTAATTTTTTATTTTATATTTTTTTATGAAAGAATTTTGTCTGCACAAACAAAATTGTCATCCTACCTTAACCAACAGAATAATCTAGTTACAGATACTACTAACAGTCGATGTCTTCACACATAATAAACAGTTCTAATTTATATTGTATTTGAAATTGGCACTTTTACCATTTATGTTTTAAAAATATATGTGAACTCTTTGCTTACTCTTAAGTTTTCCCAATGCGTTTAATCAAAGAAAGAGGCACTCATTAAACAAGTGTAACAAGCTATAACAAACAAATATGACATTAGAACAGAAAGGGGCTTGTGGACACAGGTAACAGATCTGAGGCCACTTAAGACCACCTTGTTTCTGTATCCGTGACTGACTTAACTATAACGTATTTGAATTTACAACTCAGCATTTAATGGCTGGAATATTGTGAAAACCATCATTTATGAGGTGACGTCACAGTCATCATTATCCAGCTATAGAACAGTATATGCAGTATTTCCTACTGATGTCTGCTCTGAGATTCTTACCTTAATGTAGATCCGAGAGGTAACTGCAGGGTCTCTATCTCCGCACAGACCTTCTCGTATATCTTCTCCCCATCTTGTTCTTCCTGTTGCATCTCTGAGATTCCAGGTTTTCTGTCTGCAGCCATGGCCCTGATACGTAAACTGCACAGAAGAGTTGGAAATTTGTATTTTGTTTTTGCTAGAAAAAAAGTTGATGTGGAGTCAGCATAATAAGGCAAAAAAATATCTCGCCCTCATCTGACCCTGGAAATGCTGGTCAGCAGCTTCATGGAACAACAAAGGAAATCCAGAAAGATACAGGCACAATACACAGAATTATAATAAATATGATAAATATTATATCCATGGAAGTGTGCATATTAATGACATATTGCATCAGAGCCGGAGTTTCAAAGTGAGAGGAAAACAGGTGGAACGTTACACCTGGGGAAAGCCATGTGGCATTTCAGGGGGAGTAAAATTAACTTTATTCATAGCTTGTAGAGAGAACACTTTAATTTTGCTTGTTGCACACAGATACTCACAAGCTTTACAGTTATTTAGACGTGAGCTAGGTAACATCAATGGTGAAGCTGGTCAGTATCTGTGTGTAGTAAGCAATTCAAAGATATATCCCTGCATGCAAAGAATACAATTAACTTGACTCCCCCTGCAATCAACATGGTTTAGACAGGAGTAACTCATTTCAAGCACTTACTTAAGTCTGGATCCAGCCCTCTGTTTGTAACAGATAAAATTGTCCTCCCTTGCAATTCGCTATAGTTTTGCCCAGGTGTAACTTTCCATCTCATTTCCTCTGGAAATCCACCTGATTTCACACTCTGGATCAGGTCTATTAAGCTGATGATGATTCAAATATGGTACGTTTCAGGCTCAGGACTTCAAAAAGAGCTTTTATTTATATACTACAGACAGGGCTGGTGCTAGCATGTCTGGCGCCCCTCTGCAAAAAATAACTTTGCGCCCTTCACCTTATGAATTGATAACTCCCCTCAGTGTCCCCATTTTGTGCCTGCAGTGCCCCTTGTCACCCTCCCAATACTCCCATCATGTGTCTCCAGCTTCCCCCCCAGTACTTTAATCATGTGCCACCAGCCCCCTCAGTAATGCCATCATGTGCTACCAGCCC
>WWET01002811.1:198817-214874 GCA_011038615.1 Limnodynastes dumerilii | reverse complement strand
AGAGCGGAGTGCACGTCCCTGTGACTCCACTCTTTTAAACGGAGTTCTGGACACTTACATATCCAGGACCATACCTCAACTTCTCTGCCCGGTACTGCAACTCTGTACCTCTGCTCTCTGTTCACGGCCCTTCATTAGCATGACAACTTTGTTCTGTACGGAAACGGTTGCAGTCCCCGCTCCAATGGGCTGCTTTTAGAAATAAAAACATTATGAATGTGTGAGTGTGCCGATCGTCATGCTCACCCATTTATTTTCGCAGGACCCAGCGCAGACCTGCCGCTGACAGCTCCGGAGAGGTGAGTAACCTCTACCAGGGACTTTTAGTGTTGGTAGGGGGCTTAGGGTTGGGCTCTTAAGAAAAGGAGGGTTAGGGTTAGGGCCATAGAAGGGGAGGGTTAGGGTCAGGCTGCTGGGAAGGGAGGGTTAGGGTCAGGCTGCGGGAAAGGGAGGGTTAGGATAATGGAAGGGGATGGGTTAGAGTTAGAATTTGGGAAAGGGTTGGGGTTAGTTTTTAGGCTTACATTTCGGAACTATGTGATCGGTGCTTCGAGGATCGATTGCTATACCTCATCGAGCAGGGACTTAGCAGGGACCCACACCTGTACAGAAATAGTTACGACATGTATCATCTGTACAGAAGTAGTTACCACATGTATCATCTGTCGCGCTAAGTCCCCTTAAGCACCTAATTCTTAATTAGGGCCGTGTCCGAATGGTCATTAGTAGCGGCGGCCATGAAAAGGAAGGAGCCTGTCGCCGTGGCAAGTGCCAGAAGAGGCCGAAGAACAGAAGGAAGGACCGGATCAGCATCTTCAATCAACCGGACAACATTCTTCAAGTAACTGGAGAAGATGACCTTCAAAGAAGAAAGAAACTCCAAGCAACTCGTCCCAAGAATGATGACAGCTAAATGGCTAAACAGTGAGTCTGAAAAAATTTTTTCACTTATGCAACACACACACATTTAGTACAAAAAACACGGAGGCCAGCGGGGGGTAATTTTATGACGTAGGGGGCAATATAATCCATTGTAAATGGTTTTTTTTAATGCACACATGTATGTCAATGTATTTATGTATGTTTTTTTCACACTGTAATTTTTTTTTCCGGCAGCGGAGACCGCGCAACATGTTTAGAAGGCTTAACATGCTGATGCTGATATTACTACAAGGCTCAGTTTTGTAGTTCTTTCAGTGCAGCCATGCTAAGCATTCCAGACATGCTGCGCTTCTGTTTTTTTTTTTAAACAAAGCGAAAAGCACAGCGATTTAGCCCTTTAAAAATCGATGTGTCTTGATAGTGATTTTGCAAAAATATCGCGGCCAAATCGTGGCTAGATCCGTAGATTTAAAATCGCTTTAAAAATCGATCTTTGTAAATATACCCCAATATCACCAGCAAGGGAGAGTTCTCCCTGCAGGGTATTTAAACACTGAACAGCCTCCCAGCTCTGATTGGTCTGAGTCCTAGCTATTAGCCACCAGCTGAGCACCATTAATTATGCTAGCACCTTGAGCAGAAGCTATGGCTGTGCTGTTTAGCAACAACCATAATTGTTGTCATCCAGCCATCTGAGAGAGCAGCACCCTGGCTGCCTAACAACAACCAGGGTCTGGTTGAGCAGCCAGGAGAGAAAGAGTTCTTAGTACTATAAATATCACAGCAGCACGTATCATTAAGTCAATTTATCTAAGGTATATGTCGATACATGGCCTAGTAATTTGGGACCGGATTCACATATACATAGTTTGTTATATAGGTGTGTATTTTTACAATTTTTTAAATTGCGCATGTGCAGAAAGCAAAAATACGCACGTGAAACCTAACCGCATGATTTACACACACGTACCTCAACCTTCCGACCGATTCATGCAAGAGTCCACCACTAGCCCCGCATGCATAGCTAGAGAGGCAAGACACTTAGTGCAAATGAGCTCCACATGGACTACTAATGTACAGAATGGGCATGACAATGCAGTTATGAGAGATTGACTAGCAGGATTGCCTTGCGCAGAAAAACATACGCACAGGAAAAGTTAAGGTATCTCATGACCACTCGTAAGTTGCTGAAGCCTGTCGTACTATCAGAAAGTCCATGCTTCCATACAAACTTCACACAGCCATCAGCTGCTGTGTAATGTTTATAAAGGCACATGTGCGAGTAATTAACTCACATAAGGCTGACTTTATTTATGCATTTAGTATAAGCTATTAAATTAATGAATTTAAACATTGACAAGATTGAGTTTCATGTTAATAACTATATTGTAAAATAATGATAATTGTAATATTTAGTTTACATTTTAAAATTACCTTTGTTAAACCATGATGCAAATTTTTGTAAAATTTAAAATTTAGATCATTTTCAATTTAAATTGCTATATTATAATTTAAATAATTAAATTTAAAAAAATCATGCTGGTATTGTTTGTAACACATTATAACTTAAATTATTGAAGCATCCTTTTTTTAAAATATGTTTAGTGCACATTTTGAGGTGTCTAATTATTTATGTCACAAAAACCAAACAAAATTCAATATAATTATAAGCATAACTTATTAAATTGTTTAAAAATAAAAAAAACTCTGTGATGAAAAACAAATTGCTTAATCGCTACTTAAAAAGTACCCAAATTTACGCATGATTCAAGGCCATATACTAGGTACTTTCATATTTCAACATACGGCATACTTACACCTGGAAAAACACGACCGAGTGTGTGGTTGTGGTTAGTTGCAGGCGCTCCTATCCTTGCATCACACTTGCGTATATTATCGATGCGTATTTTTAGGTAAGCACGTAATTTCAATCCTAAGTGTGAATCAGGTCCAACGTCTCCATAACCTAGGTTTTATCAGGTAGCGCTATATAAAAACCTCCTATTTATCTGTCACCCATAGTTTTTCATTGTACCCTTGTTTTTTAATTCGGCAACTTTGCAAAACTAATAATCCTAAATAAATGAAGTACTCATCTGCAGCATAGCCCATCGCAATACTGCCATCCGGCAGCAGAAAAGTTTCCATAACATTAGGTTCTCTGAATTATTTCAGGTCAGTGTGGACAGAAAAAGTTTTGCAATAACAGGGTGATATGTTGGGCATAATACAGTATATGTGGCAGTGACAGTGGCAGTGGGTATGGAGTCCACAAATAAAATGCGCTTAACTATCATCTTTGTTAATGATATAGGAACTGTGGGTTTAACACCTTTTTACAGATGTAGTGATACAACAGAGATGCTATGCGAACAGTAATAAAGTATGACAGGATACAGGCTGACAGCGGGTTTATACATTATACACAGCAGCAGATGATATAAGCAGGGTACCAACTGTATATGTTATATACAGAACCCATAGGTGTATCTATAATGGGTGCAGGGTGTGCAGTGCACGCGGGCCCCTCAGAACAGGGGGCCCTGTGGCATTTATCCTGCACCCAGGGATGGCAGGGGAAGGGGGGCCATTTTGCATCTCTTTCTTCCCTCTAAGATGTTCCAGACGGAGGAAATAGATGCCGAATGAGCCCCCCTTCCCCTGCGGTGGGACTGTCCCTATTCACGGGCCGGAAAAGGGATGAGGCTTACAGCATCAGGCTCCACCCCTTTTAAGGTCCGGGAATCGGGCCCATGTACAAATCCTGTGCAAGGACCACTTCACTTCTTAAAACGCCCCTGACAGCACACAATGTAGTCATAGACAGATTTCTTACTTTTCTGAGAAAACACACTAGCAAACAGTCTCCCAGTAACTACACTAACTGTACTAGCGGTAGACATCAGCGCAGCACTTTATAAATGGAGCTAAAAAGAGGACTGGTCACACTCGCTCAGGTACTTTGCCTAGTGCTGATGTCATAGCCACTCTCACTGAAGCAGGAGACAGCACAAAGCGCACTCCACTCTAACATGATATTTAAGTTATACTGGATAAGAACTATGGACCCTATTCACATTTAAGATAGTTTTACTTATGAATTTTGTAATTCACAATTCTGCATGTAGGAAAGCAGGGCACTTCACCTACTCTCCTATGTGCGGATTGTGAATCTGCTTGCAGGATGCCTACCTTAAGTATTCTGGATGGAGATACCCTTCTGTGCGGGAAACTGAATCTATACACTGTGATGTCCCTGGCTCGATAATTAGGGTAACTCGACACCACCCTGCTCTAGGAAGTTATTATGCTTGCCTTCCTACTTATTATGGGCTTGGTTTGCTCTCTCTGGGAGTAGCCTCTAGGGGCTGCAACCTGGTAGGACTCTGCAGCCTGGCCTATTCCCACCATCAGGAGCTCTAGAAAACACCAAACTCCTAGTTAGATCCTGGTCAGTCACACCAATAACAGCCAGCGGTAAGTGGAAAAATTTGAGGAGACGTATAAATATATGTGAAGAGAGGGTTACACTCAACTTTAATAGGGAGTATTGGAGAAAAAACAGAGGAAATTTTGGATCATCTTAGATTTGGTACTTGCAAATAGTGACAGAATGTCAGAAGTAAGTGTGGATAAGAACCTAGGATCCAGTGATCATCAAGCAGTATGGTTTTGCTGACAGCTATTTAAGGGCAGAGTCGCATCCCAATTGGCTGCTGAATACACACAGCCTTAATTGAGGATTAGGCTGTGTGTATTCAGCAGCCAATTGGGATGCCATGCTGTCAGCTGATAGCATCCTAGCCGGTCATAGCTTCTAGTTTTCTGGTGTTACCTGTCTGTGCTAATGTTTAGTATCAGTTCTGATTCAGTGATTCCTGAGTTCTATCTCTCCATCTTGTTATTTATTCCCATAGTTCCCCTAAGGGTCTTAACTGTTGTTTGTTAGTCTCCTTGTCCTTCATCATTGCTTGGGATTGTCCACTTGTGCTACTGTTGTGCAGCCAAGTCTATCCCCAACATCAGGGGCTCTGGTAAATACCATCCAGTAGTTAGACTCTGCGTTCCGGTGTGTCAGTCTCATATCAAAGAGGGTATAGTAAGGCTTAAAATGAAGAATGGCCATCTTGTTGAAGGTAATAGGGTTATGGCAGATCATCTTAGCAAGTATTTCTTGTCAATATTCACAAAAGAAAGAGAGGGGAAAGAACCACTTTTAAATTGGAAGACTATTAATCCAAAGGAGACAATTACTACTACTTTCACTGAGGAGCAGGTTTTAGAAGAACTTTCAAAGCTGAAAGTGGACAAATCAACGGGGCCAGATGGGATACATCCTAGGATACCGAAATAGCTAAGAGGGGTGCTGGCAAAATCATTAAGTAACTAATAACGGGTGATTCCAGAGGACTGGAAAATAGAAATTGTAGCCCCTCTGCATAAAAGTGGAAGTAGGGAAGAAGCAGCCAACCATTTATCAGTGGGTAACACTAGTAGTAGGAAAATTGATGGAAACACTGTTAAAAGAACAAATTAAACAGTATCTTAAATCTAGTAACTTATAGGATCCCAAGCAGCATGGATTCACTGGGGGAAGATCATGTCAGATAAATCTTATTGAATTTTTTGACTGGATCACTAAAGTTTAAGATAAAGGGGGAGTTGTAGACATAACTTATCTAGATTTTAATACGGCATTTGACATTGTGCCACATAGCTGACTGTTAAATAAGCTGGAAGCTTTGGGATTGGATTTAAAGATAGTTGCATGGATATGATCTTGGTTGCAGGATAGACAACAGAGGGTTGTAGTAAATGGAATCCTTTCTAGGGATGGTAAGGTAACCAGTGGAATACCCCAGGGTTCTCTACTTGGACCACTGCTATTTAATATCTTTATTGGTGATATTGCCTGTGGTATTGAGGAGAAAATATGCCTTTTTGCAGATGACAAAAAGATATGTAACAGAATGAGAGATTATCTAGGTAGACTAGTGGAATGGTCAATAGTGTGACAGCTGTAGTTAAATGCCAAAAAATGCTATATCATGCACTTGGGGTGCAAGAACCCAAATGCTCAATATATAATTATTATACCACATTATAAACTACTGAGGAGGAAAGGGATCTAGGAGTCATTATTTCATATTACTTAAAGGTAACCAAGCAATCTAAAGAAGAAATGAGAAAGGCAAGTCAGATACTTGGTTGCATAGGGAGAGGAATTAGTAGCAGAAAGAGAGAAGTAGTAATACCCCTTTATAGATTGTTGGTACAATACCACCTAGAATACTGTGTTCGGTTCTGGAGGCCATATCTGTGCAAAGAAGAGCAAGTAAACATGGTCTCTGTCACAAAACATACCAAGAAAGGCTAGAGGAACTAAACATGTATAGCTTGGAATAGAGAAGAGAGAGGGGGATATGATAGCAGCTTTTAAATACATTAAGAGTTGTGACCAGCTATAGGAGGGTTGATTGTGGACTATACTGTACGATACCGACATGGACATTGCATGTTACTGAAAGACTGGGATGGCCAGATAACAGCCTGGAAAGGCGTAGCCAAGAAACTGTTTATCCAGGACTGCACCCAATGAATGAGTAGATCTCTGCTACTTGTCCTTTTGATATCTGATGTTTGCTCTGTTCCACAATATCAAATCTGTCAATAGTCTGAATTTTTGCTTGTTAATTTTGCTATTGATCAAGCTAATTAACAAACCATGATGTTTTTATTTGCAACCGTTGTTGATTGTTCATAAGTTGTGGAGTGTATTAAAGTGGGGTTTGTTCAGCATATGAAAGGGGTTTAAGTGACTGCTTTACCGTTCTCCTTTAATAGAGATTTGTATTTGGTTGTATAATTGTCTATAGCCAAGTGGTAGCACCCCTATATATTATAGGTGTTACAATTATAGGTGTATTTTCACCCTTGCTGTGCTCTAACCCTAAGACTACCCTGTCACACTACGTCTCCTCCCTTGAACTAACTTGTCGGTGTGTCAGGGAGTGTTGGGTCCTGTGGTGGGTCTGCAATGTAAATTTCTTGTTGCTAATACTTTTAAATAGACACAGCGACAATTAGCTGTCGGCTGTGTGCATATCAAAAAAGCCATTTTACATCAGAGAACGAAACCCAACAGCAACAGACCTTTATAAGAGAGGTTGGGGAAACCCCAGAAAGACGTATAATTGAAAGGTGAAAAAGCTAAGGAAGGTATAGTAAGTTTTTCATCAGAGGGTGGGAGTCTTGTCGAGGCTGACAGAGCTATGGCAGGACATCTTAACATTTATTTTTGTTCAATATTCACAAAAGAAAAATAGGGGAAGAGATTACAGTTAAATTGCAAGAATACTGATATAAAAGAAATAATTGCAATTCCTTTCACTGAGAAGCGGGTTTTAACAGTACTGTCAAAGCTGAAAGTGGACAAATCAATGTCTCATACATCCTTGAATACTAAAAGAGCTGCTGGTAAAACCATTAATATAATTATTCAACCAGTCACTATTAGCACAAGTAATTCTGAATGACTAGAAAATAACAAATGTAGTCCTTCTGCATAAAAGTGGAATTATGGAAGAGCCTGGCAACTATCAAACAGCGAGGCTGTCATTATTAATAAGGAAATTCATGGAAATGCTTTTAAAGGAATAAATTGGACAAGTATGGGTGAAACTGGCGCCCACATAGGGTTATCGCCTGTCCAGGATTACTCTGGTCAGTCCAGCAATTGAAACTGGCATTTGAATTTTGGCATCAACCTTTCCCACTTTACCATACGATACAATGGGCCTGATCCAGACCTTCGCCCGCCGCCGTAGTTATGGCAAGCAGAAGCGTATGATCAGCTGTTTAGCCGATCTGCGCATGCGCCAAGCAGATGTTGCTCGGCGTAGTTAGTTTTTTTCCTTTTTTTTTTGGATCGGGCGTCCCTAACTGTTGCGTAGTTACGGTTGAGGGGGCGTTCCTCACCGTAACTACTCTACAGTTAGGGAAGGAAGGTGGGGAGAGGTAGGTAAATGAGGAAAGGAGGGCAGGGTTAGGTACTTACGCTCAGGTCCGGCCGTAATTACCCTCTTGTTACGCCGGCTGAAGTTAGGGTAGCCTTCAGCTGGCGTAACAGTGTGTAATTACGGCCAGACCGGAGGAGTGTCAGGGGGAGTGCATCGAAGTACTAACACTCAGCGCAACATTGTAGGTCTGGATCAGGCCCAATGTCCTTGCATACTGCTTTTTTATATTAGAAGTTCAGCCCCAGCACAGGCACAGTGCTTAAGGGCCGGATTCACAGCCCCGGACGTATTGCACACACGTCCTTAAATGACCGATAATAGCTACTACGCATGCATAGTAACTATTTTACGTAATCTACGTATCATTTTGTTACGTAGATCAGAGGTGTAGCTAGCTGCCATGGTGCCCGGAGCATGGGTATGTTGCAGCGCCCCAGTACTGTATTTGAGGCGTGGCCAACATGGGGGGCGGTTGCATTTGAAAGGAGAAAAAGAGAAAACTCCTAAATTGGCGAGAGTCCATTCTATTGTATTAATCACAAATACAATACCTAAAGAAAGTGAGGTTTTATTGACTCAACACAATGCGTGAACAGTTGTTTGTAATATTTACTATACAATTTTTTACTTTTAGTTTTATAAACAATCAAAACAAATACAAATATAAACAGATCTTAATTTTAATGAAAATGTGACTGTCCGTCTGCAAAGTTACCTCATTTAGATAGGTCCCTACACTTAAAAATAAACTTCTCTAATACGGTACTTACCTCCCTCTGTAGCAATTGCCTACAGATTATAAATTATTGATGGCAGGACCCAGACACAATCTACGTAACACAATCTACAGTATGTACCATAATAAGAAATATAACTTACCGTCCCTCTCTCAGTGATAGACTGCAAAGAAATAATAGGTTCATCCACAGTACTGTGTTATTTCACATGGAATACAGGGGCAATTGATCTAGATGGATGTTTCCAAACAGCAAAATAAAATATATCTGTAATAAAAATAACTAACCATTCTCTCCATCATATCCCCCTCCCCATTTATCATCTCCCCATTATCCTCATCACCTCCCCCTCTCTTCCCTTTATCATTTCTCTATCCACTCATCCTTCACTTTATCAACTCCCCCTCCCCATTCATCACCTCTCCCTCCTTCTCCCCTTTATAATTTTTCTATCCCCTCATCATCACCCCCTCCCCATTCATCATCTCCCCATAACCTCCCCTACCCCTTTATCATTTCTCTATCCCCTCATCATTCACGGTATCATCTTCCCCTACCCATTCATCACCTCCCCCTCTTTATCCCCTTTATCAATTCTCTATCCCCTCATCATCACCTCCTCCCCATTTATCATCTCCACGTTCTCCTCATCACCTACCCTTCCTCTTTATCATTTATCTATCCCATTAACATGTCCCCCTTCCCATTCATTACCTCCCCTTCCCTCTCCCCTTTATCATTTCTGTATCCCCTCATCATCTCCCCATTATCATCATCTTCCCCTCTTAATTTGCATTACCATTTTTCTATCCCCTTCATCACCCCCCTCCCCATTCATTGTCTACCCCTCCCCATTAATTTCACCATTTTCATCACCCATGCCCTTTAAAAAATTTTTTATACACTTCAGCATTTTCAACTCCTCATCAGCCCCCTCCCCCAATCCCTTTCTCTTTATTTCATTATCCCCTTCATCTTTTCTTCCCATGTTCATCTCCCTCCTGTGTTGCCCCCCCCTTCATCTCAGCAATGCTATTATTTATTGTATTTTTTTAATTAGTGTGCAGAGACAGAGACTGGCTAAATACTTACCTGCACTGTTCTTCTTCTCCCCGCCACGGCTCTTCTATCCATGCCTGCAGACTTTCAGAGATTGAACAGCTGCCGGACTCTGGCTGCTCCGCCCTCCCTACGCCTCTGACGTAGATTGTGTATATGCAGTCTTTAAGACCACATATATGCAATCTATGTAATGAAATGATATGTAAATTACGTAAAATAGTTACTACGCATGTGCGACCACTTATCCACACAAGTGTGGGAGACCCAACCACACTGTACATTTTGCATCCTACCTCCACCCACTTTAGTGGGTGGAGGGGAAGCACAGCCCATTTGTAACCCTAGCGTAACATCTGGAGGGCGCATGCTCCCTCCAATCAAATTAGGTCACTTGTGTACCTTGCGCGCATAAGTGACCTGTTTTGAGCGCAGGTCTGGATCTGGCCCTATGTTCAGTCTACTCTATTATATAAATGTCAATTTTTTATTAATATTAATTACTATATCTTTGGCTTTATCCAATTATCTTGATGAATTTAGATGGTATTTCTCTATCAGAATGAATCCCTGTGTCCTAATATAACTGAATAGACTGGAGCATAGTTTGTGATACACTAAAAAAAAATCACTGAAACTGGATAATGTAATAATGATTAAAACATTAGAAACCAAAAAGCCAATCAAGAGGCAAATAACACTTTAATGTATCACTATCAAAGGCAGTCATAAAGATAAGAAGAATATAAAGAAAAAATAAAAGCAAGTAATAAAAATTACATTAGCAATATAGGAAATTCCAGAGGTTCCCCAAAATCTTGTGTGAGATTTGTAAAACAACTCACAGGAGCTTCGACTACGCCAATCAATGAAAGGAAATGTATACTTATCAGTGCACTGCTGGCACTTGATAAAGGGAATTGAGCTGAAACGGGTTGAAGAAACCATTCAAGTAAACACTAATCATTCTACACTAGTCATTCCATCTTGGTAGTAAGAGACTATGCTTAGGGTTGTTAATGCTGATAGTCCCTGTTTTGGAACTTTCTCAATGCATGTATTGGTGTCCAGGGTTGGTTTGGCCATAGGACTTGAAGGGAATTTTCCCAGTAGGTTGGTGGCTTCTGGAGGCCATTCAGCAGCACTTTTTTTATTTGAAGAAACCTAGGATGTTGACTGTCATGGGTGGTGGTTGCTAAAATGATGTCTGTTTAGAATGGAGATCATTAGGATGTTGTATGTATTGAGTGGTGGTCACTAGGATTCTATGGGCCTGATCCAGACCTACGGGTGCTTTACGGCCGCCCGAGGTCTGTACGGCTGTCATCATAGCGGGGAGTGCACGCCCTGTGCACTCCCCGCTGGCGGGCAGAAATCCGGACACTTACGTGTCCAGGAAATCTGGACACTTACGTGTCCAGATTCCTACCCTAACGATTACAATCAGCTGTCGGCCTTCCTCCGCTCCCTGATCTGCATGCCTACCTCCGCCTTGACGGCGGAGATACGGCATGCGTAATGGGGGGGAAAGCTCCCTCTCCGTAACAGCCAGCAGCCGTAACTATAGTAACTATAGTTACGGCCGTCGGCCCTTACGCCACCGTATGAAGGTTGTGCGCATGCGCACAACCTTCAAAACAGGAAAATTAAGGCCAAGCCGGCCGTAATTCACTGTGCGGCCGTATCTCTGGATACGGCCCTATATGTATTGGGAGGTAGTCATGTATTGAGTGGTGGTCACTAGGATTCTATATTTATTGGGAGGTAGTCATTAGGATGTTGTATGTATTGAATGGTGGTCACTAGGCACTAGGATTCTTTATGTATTGGGAGGTAGTCATTAGGATGCTGTATGTATTGAGTGGTGGTCACTAGGATTCTATATGTATTGGGAGGTAGTCATTAGGATTCTGTATGTATTGGGTGGTGGTCACTAGGATGCTGTATGTATTGGATGGTGGTCACTAGGATGCTACTTGTGGCCTTTTGCTGATTATTTTTTCCAGGACCGCTCTAAGTTCCCAATCCGCCATCGTTGGTGTCTCTCTTTTAAATAAATTGAGCAGGCTATGTATGTTCTATGTATGTTTGTATCTTTCCTCTGTCTGCCTCATGTACTCTGCTCTGTGTTCCCCTCTACCTCCTCTGTCTGCCAGCTGTTACACATACCTCCAATCCTGTGCTGTCACTATGCCCTCTGCTCTCTCTCTCTCTCTCTCCTGTGTCTGCCCACTATCCTCTGCTCCATCTCCCAAATGCAGGCCTCTCCCCGTGCTCCCTCTGCTCCATTCTGTTCCTCTGCAATGCAAGTAATAAACAACTGTTAGGGTTTGAGTTAGGCTTGGAGATAGTGATAGAGTTGAGGTAAAGGTTGTGATTGAGGTGTGATATGGAATGCAGCTAGGGGTGTGGTTTGCCAGTATGTTTTTGACAGACCATCATGCAGCAGTTGAAAGATAGTCTCTGTTTACGACAGCGGAGGTGCTGCAACTCCCCGAATCGCAAAGATTTCTCCTAGCCCTACCCTTAACCCTCCCCTAATCTAAAACCTCTATATTTTACAACCCTAACCTTCCATTTCTTGAGCCCTAACCCTAACTGTCCATATCCTGCAGCTTAACCCCAACCTTCAGCTTAAACCCTAACCGTCCCTTGTTTAGGCCTAAACCTAGCATGAGCCTAACACACCCGCCATAGCCTGTCGCTACAGGGAATGGGTCTGAATAGGTACTGTGCCCGGTTTCCAACAGCAATTTTCTGTGTGCTGATCATGCTAACAATGATACAGTCACCATTCAAATGGCGACTGTATCATTGTCAAAATAGGGCCAACCGGACTGCCATCCGCATCCCTGCAGATAGAATGGTAATTAGGTATCAGTATTTTATTATTCTATCTGACATTTGTTAGATAAAGTAAGTGTTCCAAATCAAGCCAGTTTTTGCAGTTTCTAATTAATAATAGTTTGGCAATATCAAATACACCAAACAATGGGGGTAGATCCAGACCTACGGGCTATTTACGTTTCATCACGTATTTACACTAGTGTATTTTCTATGCACTCCCCTAGGCACTCCTCTCGCTCATACGTACTTTGTCCGTTTTACGCTTGCCAAACCCTACCATAACTTTACACAGCGTAACTATTGACGTACGTATAGATCTCACGTACAAAAGTGCCTAAGAACACCCATACTGCTCGATTTAAATGCCTCACCCCGCCTCCGAAGCGTAATTACGGGTGACGTATGGCTGTCACGTCCTGTCGTTCGTAGTTCCGCTGTTGATACTAGACTGATACGTACGTTCAGAGTTACGTGGCGTAACATCTGGCGTGCCCGTGCGCAGTGAACACTAATGTGTGATTTTACGTCCGCGGCTAGCGGAAAATCACTCGCGTAAGTAGTTTAGAATCTGGCCCAATATGACATGTGTTGTAATATTGGTAAATTAAGAATAATAATACAACTTGGTACCAAAATGCAACCCTATTTCTGATAAAACATGCCTTTGACACAAGCATGTGACCTAATTTCTCCAAAGCAATATTCCTATTTTAGTAGGCATTAATCAGATGAAGAAGGAGTAGGGAATCCTCTTAAATAACGATAGTAAGTGCCACGTTTGATTGGTTCAGTGCAGCTAAACACCCCTTGAACCATTCCATAATAAGTAAAAGCTTTGGAGAGTTTCACAATCAGAATCTAATGTGTTGTAGTGATAAGACTATTTGCATGTTCTTGAAACTCCAGGTAATTTGTTAGGCAGACTCATTTCTTTGTTTGCAGTATAATTATAGTGCTGTCATTAGTCAAATAGATAAACATAAGTTGTGGTGTTCTTCAAATCCAGTGTTGCAGGAACTAGAAGCTATTCATATTAATTATGCAGAAATTTCAGAACATAATTTAACCTCTGCCCTACCAAATCAGCAAGCTTGTTATTTCATTAGCCTGTTTAATAAAAATAGTAATAGAAAAAAAATGAATCTTCTACATTTGCCTCAAAGCAAATACATGCCATCAGGGTTTTATTTACATATCCTGAATACGTAGATCTAAAATATTCGTCTCCCTAAATGGCAATCCACTAATTTTATTGCATTATCCAGCCAGAGTGCTGCATGAATTGAAGTATCCTGGCAACGAAGGGTTGACATTATAACATCATACGGCCTAGGGCACAAACCCAAAAACAATAGCCCCAGGCATTTGAAAGTAATGCTGGAGATGTGCCAGTGGATTCAGTATATCTGCCAGTGGTACTGTGCCCAGCACTATGTTCACTTTCATCACTATAAGTAAGGATATTTTTATGCCCAACACATGATGAAATGACTAAACGTATGGGTTTAACTGGCTTAAAGGTCAACATAATCTTAATATAAGTAATATAAGCACAAAAATATACTACCTCTGAACAAAGTCCTGTGGTAGAGATATCAGCGCCAGGCACAATATGGGAATCAGACACTGGTGGGTATTAATGTATGGCAGGGTTTATTCAGCAGCAATCAATAGGAGAGACCACCTCCTTAGAGGAAAAAACTATAGAAGAAAAGACTGCGCTTTGAATAAACAACCTGCCTTTTATTGTGATCATCAGCAGAGAGTATGGTTAGCTCTAATTAAAAAAGACCACATGTATAAAATGACATGCATATAACACATAAAATAAAACAACAATAAAACAGTAAATGGTTAGATTCTAAATATATCAAGCTGTTTCGAAGACAACTACTTAGTGGGGCCCCACATATATCATGAATATGATCATTAGTAGTCCAATGAAGATTATCGGCTCTAATACTAATAATGACGGCTATGGTAGATAGCTATAGCAAGCCGTTTTCCAGATATTAATTGTGTCCACCTATATTTTTGCTTGGTAGTGTACTTGAGTATTGTTGTGGATATAATAGGTAGGGAGCAATTTCTTACGATGTAAATATAGCAATATGTACAATTTTATGGCCACGACTCACAGTATCGCCAATGTCCTGCTGTTCTCAGTGTCTCGCTGAAGAGATGGACCCAATTGTTAGGGCTGTGGAGTGCAGTAAACCGACCTGTTGATCTCTCCCCAGCGTATGATGACCAGCTTCAGATGTAATTCGGTCCAGCTGCTGGTCTCCCCGACAACGTGTCGTGCGGTACAGGTGGTTCACTTGTGTAGCAGTAATTGGTCCGTGTGCACCGATGGTGTGTATGGGGGGTTCCTGTTGGATAGCAGTTCCACTTCGAGTGGAGATTTCTCCGTCTGGTTCCACTCACTATGGGTGGTCCTGCTAATTCAGCTTGCCGCCGTTAGAAAAAAATCTTAGCTTTGCTCAGCTCCTTCTTGATAATACTCTGGTCTTAGGTTAACCGACCATTCAACAATTGGATATTAAAGTTCCGCTGGATACCACTTTGATGCGTTTCTCCCTATTCGGGTTTCATCAGAAAGTGTTCTTTGAACCTCTTCCCGTGTATTTAAATAGAGGATCAAATTAGAGAATTTCTCCACCTGAGTATGAGTCTGATTCTCAGGGGTCTTAGAGTGATCAGTCAATATGATATAATGTAATCTAGTGTTGTTGGGCCGTATCCAGAGCTCTGGTTGCATTGCAATTGAGGCCGGAGTTTTGAGAAACGTGCTACTGCGCATGCGCAGTAATTTTGTAACGTAATCTATGTTACTTCTTGCAACGTAGACTGTGTATACGCGGTCTTTAAGACCTTTATGAACAGCTGTGGCTCTGTTCATAAGACGCTAGCGTGACCTATGGTCACGTGAGCATCTTAATTGTGCAGAGCACGCGCCGCGGAGGACAGAGCCGGATTAGAGGCTGTAAGTAAGTAGGTAAGTTTTTTTTTTATAGAGATTTTATAAAGTTTTTAAAGTGGTTGGGGTTATCTGGACATATAATAAGGGGCAATAAGCTTGAATGGACACATAGGTGGCAATAAGGATGAATGGGCACAGAAGAAAGGGGCACAAAGGCTTGCTGGAAAAACAAAAGGAAAGAGCAATAAGGCTGCCTGGATACAATTAAAGAGGGGCAATTAGACTGGCTGGACACAGAAAGAGGGGGCAATAAAGCAGGATGGCCACAAAGGGAAAAAAATACTGAAAGGAAACAGGAGAAAGGGGCAATAAAGCTGGTTGGACACAAAGACAGAGAGGGTATAAGGCTGGCAGGATGGATACACAAATAAAGAGGTGGTAGTAAGATTGGCTGGATACAAAATGGAGGCAATAAGACTGGTTGGACACAGAAAGTGTGGGCAGTAAGGCTGGTTGAATACACAGGAAAGGCAGTATAAAACTGACTGATGCTGGCAGTAAGGCTGGTTGAATACACAAGAAGGGCAGTA
>WWET01002811.1:153947-194195 GCA_011038615.1 Limnodynastes dumerilii | reverse complement strand
GTGTGTGTGTGTGTGTGTCTGTAATACGTTTGAGGGCTATAATGATACATATGTATGAATGACAATTTTACTGCAAAGAGGGGTTCTTTTATTTAATTGATTTAACCCATTCGGTGACAGATTCAAACGCTTATATCATAGGGAGTGCTATGATGTGTGGCCAGACCCCCTCTGAAGCTATAAAGGGTTAATGAGGTCTTTCCCTTCATATCTGGCGTTACTGATTGAATTAGTGCAACCCAGGGTGGTTTGTAATGCACAGATGTAAATGTGAGAATCAGCTTGCATTAACTCTTAGTAGCTATGGCGATCAGAAGAGAGGCTTTATGCCTATTGGATGTTGAGGAACGTGTGGACAGTTTTTAACCCTTGAAATACCATCATGCGCGTTGCATTAATGAAAAATGATGAAAGTATCCAAGCAAGTGATGCACCTTAATTGCTGTAACTAGGGAAAAAACGAGGGGAGGGAGAAACCTATGAACCTTCCTATATGTCAAGTGTTCGGTTCATTAACCCTTAAAGCACCAATTAAGTAAATACTTGCCTATAGACTGGGAATTCAAATAAAAAAAATAGGTCCTTGACCTGTTTGTATAAGAAGTTAAGAAATGAGTATGTAGATTATAAGCATGTCGTGTAATACTTACTCTCGCTATAATGTCCTGCTTTATAAACATTAACTCTTTGTAACCTATCTTTATGGTTTACCGGGTTTAATGGCAGTAAAGTCTATTTGTATATGTGAAAGTAAGCTAAGTAGTTTGTTATGGATTTTGCATATCTCTGAACAGCTGCAGACTGCTGATGGCACGTGCAGATCTTTATATACATTTTTGGCACACTGTCCCTTTATTCGTTGATGTGGAAACTAATGTTTAGTAGGTCTGCATTAAACTCCCACAGTACTTTTTTATACCCATGCAGTAACTAGAGTGATGAGATGTATGAGAAGGTAGGTCAGCCTCTGTACCTTACTGTGCTGGTGTGTGGGCGCAGTGCTGTTAACCCTTTCATCGCTGCTGGCTGGATATTTACTGTAGTATTTGATCATTTAGATTGAATTTGTTTCTGCAATAAAATATGGCATTAGGCTATTAGTGTGGGCAGAATTGAGTTCTGGAAGCAACATCCAAAAACATTTTACCTGCCACGGTAACAAATATGTATTCATAAATTGTATTTTTATTATCATTAAACTGTGTAATTAGTCTCCAATCAGAGTTAAGGTGTGCGCGAGGCATACGTGTTTGATTTGTAGCAATGCTAAGAGTTGTGTAGAGATACATAGAGAAAGGACTACCTTTCAAGCAGTGGAATATCTCACACACTATCAGAATAAGCAATGTGTTCAGGCCCAGTAGACCTAAAGGAACTGGGACCTTCCTTTTGTTACTATAGCATATGGCCTAATAATAAGATCTTAAATTTTTTAGCCCTGCAGTTAGAAATAATGCAGATAGAGGTGACCTGTAGGTGTTATATATTTTTTGTTAAGAATTCCAATGCTTTTATTTTATCCCAATTTGCATAATAATCTAGACAAGGTTAAACCCACTGAAGCTTAAAATGTCTGTATGATAGGGGATTAATATGTTGCGAGTCCCATCTGATGTGTAAAATTGAGCAAGCCATAACTTTTCTCAAGTATTTCCTATGCTATGTGCACATGGATGCTAAAATGATACGCTATTTATATATAATAGTGACTTTAATAAGATAGTACCGGATCAATGTTTAATTTCGCAATTTGCGCCCGCCAGTCCAAAGAGCCCACTTATGCACTTTGCATGTGTAAGTGGGCTCACATACATAGCTGTGGATCAGGTCCATAGTCTGGATGTGTGTGACCATAGCATAGGTTAAAACAGGAGCATAGACATGTCTTATTTCTATATCTTTATTGCAAATGCATACACAGATATGTAAAGCAGAAAACATGACACAGTGGTGGGGATGCTGAGGATGAAGCTGGGGGACTATTTTCTGTCCCTGCATCACTCACCTTCCACGCAGCAAACAAAAATATCTATTTATTTATTTAGTTATGCTTTATTGTCCTATTACATATATGTTGCCAACAAGACTTTAATGTTTGTTTCCAGAGAACTGACACATGCACAACCAATGTACACTGTGCTAACCTCACAATCTATTTTTTTCTCTTGGACTTAATATATTCTGAACATATGTTTTAAATATGACAAAATTTGATCATTAAACAATACATAATTATGTTTTGGTACATGCCAAGATCCATTTGCCATGGTTCAACTTAACATGTAAATGACCATTTGTGCAACCCTATAATGGTCTATACATATCTAAGCTTGTCACACAATGTGTCCACCTATTGCTCATAACACACTATGCCATTTATACCTCCTACTTGCCATAAACTACCTCACATTTTCTCCAAACTTTCTTCCATCCATTCCATTTAAATCTACCACATACACCCACACAAACCTCACTGTTCTAAAGTGTAATAATGTAATAGACACTAATTTATTACTCATTACTAATAAAAAAAAATTTTTTGTTGTGAATGAGTGCCAATAATAATTACTACTAACCTGTCTAAAAATCTTGCTTAACTAACCAATGAAGTTCAGACAGTCAAGAATCATAATCAATAGAGAGCAAGTAATGAAGAATGCCCTGCACATTCAGTGCTACCATTATTTCCATTGTGCTGTGTGACCACTTGGAGTTGTTCATGTGATTAGACTTTTCCAATCACATTCAGAGCATTTCACCTTTGAACTCTTTAGGAACCTGTAGCTCTCAGGTCACTTATTGCTTCAAGACTGTGTCTAAGGGTGTTCTAGGTGGGTGAACCCCACAGGGTGCAAGTCAAGAGGGGCATGGATCAGAGAATATTTAAGATTAATTGTTGTATAATTACAGATGAGGGCATGGGGTATGTGTATTTATTCTCTTCTTGTCACAGGTACCAAACTATCTAGTTATGACTGGTTGCTCATTAATAGCCAACACAGTACAACTTGACAGTTCTCCAAAGTGTCCATGAAAATATTTTCACGTTTTTGCTTATAATGAGAGAAAAAAAAGGTGAGAAGGAACTTACTGGGGAACAGTAATTGTTGCCTCAATATACAGTATATAGAAACCCACTAACACAACAAATATCTGTTTGCCAACATACAACCTAAATATAAATAATGTCTTTCCTTCACACAACAATGTTGATCTTTAACATTTCTCATTAAATAACATTATTATTATTGTTAATAATAATAATAATAATAATGATGATGATAAAAAAAACAACGAGGAGCTGAAAAACCTGCACTATTGATGCTTTGAGTTTGTGCAACACTTACAAATGAATAAAATATTTCCAACACATTTAAACAATTGGTTACTTTTTTGGTTCAGGTTCTCATTAATAAGGAGAGTAATTTGTACTACAGAACTTTTTTTTTTTTTTTTTTTTTTAATAAACCATTTATTTATACTTTATTTTAGTAAACTTTAGGAACACAATCGTGTTGGAACTTTCTTAACATTCCTAAACAATGTAACTTGGTAAGAAACTGTTTGTGATAATGGGCTCTATTTACTTAATCGTAAATCCTTTGTTTTTAGTAAATAAAGACCGTTTTCACCTGAAAACGGTCTTTATCTCCTTAAAACGAAGGCCTTGCTATTTACAAAGCTATGATCACCATGGAAACCATGGCGGTCAATAGCTGCAGCACCACTGATCGCCGTTCCACTCTAATGAATGCGGACCGGCCGATTGTTGTATTTAATAGGCACCAATACTCTATGTAACGCCGTTACCAATTAAGTATTCCTGCGGTCTCCCCATATAGCTGTTATTAGGGGGAGGAAAGGGGGGGATATGTGTGGGGAGACCGCAGGAATACACAGATTAGGTTTGTTTAAAATAAATAAATATTTTACTGTGTTTTATTTTTTTATTTTTTTATTATTAGAATTCAAAATAACTAAATAAATATAAACATTAAAATTTAAATAAAAACAAGTAATGAGAGTTAACTTGCCTGTCTGATGTCTTTCTATGAAGTCCTGGAGATGAAGTCCTGGCGCATGTGCAGTGTTTTCAACTTTTGGGAATTAAAGTTCTTAAAGTTAGCCACTGTGCATGCGTTGGGACTAACTCTGAGGATTATACAAACCGTCTCCAGCGAAAGTCCCACAGATCATCATGTGACATTGGCGGAGGGGTAAGTGTTAGTAAATACAGGACTCGAAGTGCCCAGGCTCTCTGCAAGGTGCAGCGAGCCCGGATTAGTTAATTAAGATCTTATGCATGGAGTCCAGGGGCCAGATTTAGTAAGCTGCGGGTTTGGAAAATTGGAGATCTTGGGGCAGTTTCACCAAATATGAAGGAAGATGCCTGGTCCTACACAGCCTCTGGGGCAGGAAGTGCCGAGCCGTAGATTGCCTGCAGTCATAGTCCCTTAACTTTTCAACCTGGCAGTAGAGCAACCCCCGCTGGACTGTTACCAACTATAGTCATAGCTGTACTTCCATCCTGTGTTGTGGAAGTATCATTTGTATTTTGTCATGCTTGTCTGAGATGAAGTTATCTGCTTAATATCATTGTAAATGCTCTGCTGGAAACTTCCTACAGATTGTAAGCATTCAGCAATTTATGAACAGTAACTAACCCCCTGAACACAATGGAACACGGGCTATAGATTAATTACATGCAAAAGTTACATTAAATTGAACTTTTCCCATCTTATATTTCAAACACAAGTTTGAGTTTATTTACTAGTGAGGTTTTATGTGTTTAAATCAATTCCCGGTTCATGTCTCACAGCTGCCACGTCCATCTACTTGTGTCTTGTTTACTTTGGGATTCAAATATAGACTCTGCGCCATGCTTTTCCCTAAATAAGGCAAGACAAGTGACTATTTAGTGCTGGCAGGGTGTCCGGTTACTACGCAGAGAAAAGGGACAGGGATGGGTGTTGTTTTACTCCCCACTACATCCTTTCTTCTCAGCTTCTCTATCTTGTTATAACAGATACAGTTTCAGAAGAACATTTCCATGTCAGCTGGAAGTGCAGACTTTAGATGGATGGTCAAATATTAATATTAATCCCTTGCTATGCAAACTATGCCTGCCAATTATGTAATATAAGAGTCAGTAGGCAACATACACTGCTACTGATTGGTGTTTATTGCAACTACATTTAAACCATAAAGAAAAGTAACTTCGGCTAATATCTCTTTCTTTCTTTCACTTATTCACTTGATTTGTCTGTCAATGGAAATGTGTCATTTTACAATTCATGTCAATATATTTAGTGGACTTTGCACTGAAAAACATTGAACTAGAACTGATATCTGTGATCGGATGGAAGGAACGATAGCCAGCACCTACTTAATTACTTTGACTACAGCCAATGGAAATTGCAGCGGCTGTGGCATAGCTACTGTTGGTGCACGGATTGCAGCTCCTACAGGGCCTGGGTTAGAGGGGCTTGTGGCAACCATCCCCTGACACTCACAGAACTTTGAGAAAGCTGTCCAAGTCTGGTATCTTAAGCCAGCGCTTACCACTCGATGTCTGAGAGCTGAGTGGTGTTCATAAACACATTGGGCCTGATCCATAACAACGCTTCAAAGCGAATTTACGCGTGGCGGAGACGTAAAATCACTGTTTTGAACGCACTGCGCATGCGCACCATAGAAAATACGCACATTAATGTAGAGTAATTGTAAACGTATAGGCTATTCACGTATGTGTCACGTAAATACTTACGTGTGGGCGTGCCAATTTGAAGTAGACGGGGGGTTGTATTTAAAGTGTACAGTATGGGCGTGCTTAGCTGCGTAAATTCGTCTAGCCCATACGTACGTGTGCGTATGACTGTGGTTACGTTGGAAAAAGTTAAGGCAGGGTTTGGAAAGCGTTTCTTNNGTGCGTATGACCGGTTATGTTGGAAAAAGTTAAGGTAGGGTTTGGAAAGCGTATCTTGACAAAATACGTCCGTGCAAGGGGTGTGCCGAGGGGAGTGTAGCGAATTTACGAGCACAAAAATACACTACGCGAATAAACGTACGGCAAATGTAGTTCTGGATCTACCCCATTACCAGCAGCTGAGAGCTTCACATTTGCTACATGGGGCCTTGCCCACACCCTCTCCTGCCCCATCCAAATTTGGATTGCCATGGGGCCAAGGCGGTCAGCTTCCACCCCTGGTAGGGGTGTGAAAGTCTATTGGTATGCAGAGAAAGAGAGGGTACACGTGCAGGTGTATACTGTAATACAAAGGCGAGCCTACTTGTGATCAAATGACTTGTGATACCCTGCCGGTGTGTTGGAAGTATCTGGATGGATGCATGCACAGAACCAATTCGATCCCATTGCATGAAAATAGAGGAGAATCATGTCTTAGGATCCAATGCTATTACTGCATAAGGCATTGAGAAAGTGTACTGTGGACTCTAAAACACTTGCAATACATGTCAGCGTGTGTGTGTGTTAGAGTTAGATTGTAAACTTCAATGGTGATGTGAAAGACAAATATTCTCTGCACATTCTGAATGATAATGGCATGGCCTGCGCACAATATACGCAGTAGTTTATACAAGTTATCTTATCTGCTGTGTGCAGTCTTGTTGCAGATAATTTGTGGGTAAACTCACATGTAAGATAAGATCATTTTGTTGATATTGGTACTATGTGTTTTTTATCATCACGAAGTATAATGACGATTATTACTACATGAACACCCAGGGGTAGAAACAGATTTGGGACCGGATTCCGACTCGTCACATTTTCCGTGTGCGCGCGGGGGGGGGTCTGCATCTCCGTGTCCATAACCCCAACCTTAAGTTTACTGCACAGATCTGCATCCGTGTGATCGCATATCTGTACGGATATGTTTTACGCCACCCAATTTGCAAAATTAGCATGGTGGGCTTTTGCCATACATAAGGAAAACTCCACCCTGTCAGACGGATCTTCAGAGTTCTGTCCTTATGGAGATCCGTAACATCTGGTGCACGCGGTTTGCATACTTCCTCTTGCGTTACTATCTGTGAATTTGGGCCCAAGTCTGGATGGAGGGCGTCTTGTGCAGCACCCCATTTCTCTGCCTCTATCTACAGCATTTCATTGTGGTTGCCAGTTGGCCCCACTTAGCGCATGTGCAAGCTGGAGCTACTGAAAATGTATTTATAAATAGCGCTCAGCACTCATAGACTGAGTACCCAGTGCTGTCCTATGCAGTCAGACTCTGACAGCTTGCTTAGAGTTCAGTGGGTGCAGGGTAGGCAGCTGAAGCTGTTGCATCCAAGGTAGTTATACTGTGTACACACAACCCACACCCCTATCTTATAACTTACATACAGCAGGAAAATAAAAAAAAATTCACAATTGTCATGTTTTTTCCCAGATTTAATATAACATAGGGTGGCATCCTTAGTCTTTTGTTTTTATGCATTTATATCACATTTCATCCAGTTTTGTTTTCTTGTTACGTGGCTGCTCCTAGGGTGTGGAGTCTAACTAGGGCCTGATGTTCACTAGGGTCCGGTCTTCACTAGGGCTCCTGATGATGGGGATAGGCTTGTGAATCAAGTACCCGGCTGGTCACAATCCCTGGAAGGTATTCCCAGGTGTGTAATAATGAAAACAGAACTCGGACAACAATTCACAGAATAACAGACAGACGTGTTTATTAGAATACAAACATACATACATAACACAGGTAATTAGGGACAGTAATCCAGGTGTAAAAAGAAAGCCAACAGCATACACAGTCAGGGAACACAACAAAAAGCACAGATCCAATAACAGAGGTCACAACACCAAGGGCTAGATTTACTAAACTGCAGAAAAGGAAAGTGGAGATGTTACCTATAGCAACCAATCAGATTCTAGCTGACATTCTCTAGTATGAAATAGGAATGCGAGAGCTACAGTATAATCTGATTGGTTGCTATGGGCAACATCTCCACTTTTCCACAGTTTAGTAAATCTTGCCCCCCAGATACAAATGGCATCAGGAATCAGGATAACACTACAAGGCAGAGGTAACGGAATACACTAAATGCAATAATACAATGTCATGACAAACAAAACTGAGGTAAACAATACTGGAATACAGAGACACATACAGGTAAAGGAGGAACTGGTACAAGCAGAGGTATGAAGGAGTCAACAGGAGACCGAAACAGCATACAACAATCAATGGAACCGACAGGAAACAACAGCAACTTACAGGCCCTGATTCAGAGATTGAAAATAAGAACTTAAAGTTACACCTGGGCTAAACCATGTTGATTTCAGGGGAGTCAAATTTCATTTGTTGCAACAGTATTATAGTTAAAAGGTGATGTTTCCCAGCTCAAGTCTAATTAGCAGTTTAAAAGTGAAGCTAATCAGGTATCTGTGTGCAATAAGTAAAAGCAAAGCATTCTCCCTGCGTGCATAGAATAAAATTAACTTGACTCCCCCTGAAATCAACATGGTATTTCCCTGGTGTAACTTAAAGTTCTTATTTTCAGACTCTGAATCAGGCCCACAATGACCAGCAGCCTTAAGCAGCCAGGGCAGTTCTATTTCACCAGACTGATCAGTTTCTGGTGATTAATGAGGGAGGTGAGTCCCACAGCAGCCACTAGGGGCAAGTCCTGAAAATGTCCATACATAAGTTCTACACACATGCATGTCTACCTGTTTAGAATGCATTCTGCCATTTCCAGACTTAAGGAAAATGATACTTCGGATTCCTTTTGAGAGAAGGTCAGTGTTGTGCTAACAAGTACCTGTGCCTTAGTATTATTATTATTATTATTATTATTATTATTATTATTATTATTAACGTTTATTTATAAGGCGCCACACAGTATCCGCAGCGCCATACAGAGGCAATAGCAAAGACAATAGTTGCATATACAAAACAATGATTAACAGAATGTAAAAAATTTGAATAAAGAATACGATACATGTATAAAGCAAAAATGAAATAAAATACAAAAATATCAAAACAATATTTGAGGAAAATAATGAAGCTGCATAAGCATGTAGGAGCAAATGAATAAGGAGAGAGGTGGACACTAGAGAGAAAAAGGTGGGAATGGATGACGACAGGGTAGAGGGATGATGACAGGAGGAAGGAGGACCTTGCTCATAAGAGGTAACATGCTAAAGTGAGAGAGGGTGAACAAACAGTAGACACAGTGGTGAAGATGGGGAGCGCAAGTAAGCTTAGGTGGAGTAAGAGAAGGCTAGCCTGAAGAAGTGGGTTTTAAGGGAGCGTTTGAAGGATTGGAGGGTGCTCGATTGCCTGATAGGATGTGGAAGGTTGTTCCAATGAAGAAGGGCGGCCCGGGAGAAGTCTTGGATGCGAGAATGAGAAGTGGTTATAAGGTTGGAGTTGAAGCGGCGGTCACCAGCGGAGCGGAGTGGACGAGAGGGAGTGTGGATGGAGATAAGGGAGGAGAGGTAGGAAGCGGTGGAGGAGGAGAGAGACTTGTAAGTTGTGGTGAGGAGCTTGAAGAGAATTCTGAAAGGGACAGGAAGCCAGTGTAGAGATTGACAGAGAGGGGAGGTAGAGGCAGTGCGTTGGGAGAGGAAGATGACTCTGGCTGCAGCATTTAGTATAGATTGTAGGGATGAGAGACGGACCAGAGGGAGGCCAGAGAGGAGAATGTTGCAGTAATCCAGACGGGAGATAACAAGAGAGTGAATGAGCGGTTTAGTGGCATCGGTTGTCAAGAAGGGTCTGATGCAAGCAATGTTGCGGAGCTGAAAGCGGCAGGACAGTGAGAGGGCGTGGATGTGGGGGGTGAAGGAGAGAGAGGAGTTCAGGATGAGGCCCAGGCAGCGGGCTTGGGTGGAGGAGGAGATGGTGGAGTCGCCAATAGTAATAGAGATAGTAGGGGTAGAGGGGATACGTGAAGGAGGGAAGACTACGATTTCCGTTTTGTCCATGTTAAGCTTCAGAAAACGCTCGGACATTCATGAGGAGATGGCTGATAGGCAATCTGACACTTTTGTCAGAAGTTCGGGGGAGAGGTCAGGGGAGGAGAGATAGATTTGAGTGTCGTCGGCATAGAGGTGGTAGTGAAAGACAAAGGAGCTGATGAGGTCACCCAGAGAGGAGGTGTAGAGTGAGAACAGAAGGGGACCAAGAACTGAGCCATGGTGACGCCAACGGGAAGAGGAGTAGTAGGGGGGAGGAGCTAGGCGTTGCTACAGAGAAGGAGCGGTCCGAGAGATAGGAGGAGAACCAGGAGTGTACAGTGGCAGAGGGAGCGAAGGGTGTGGAGAAGGAGAGGGTGATCAACAGTATCAAAGGCTGCCGATAGATCCAGGAGGATGAGCAGGGAGAAGTGGCCCTTTGATTTGGCAGAAAGGAGACCAGGGCAGTTTCAGTGGAGTGCAGGGGGTGGAACCCAGATTGGAGAGGGTCCAGGATGGAGTGGACAGCAAGGTAGACTATTAGACGCTTGTAAACAAGCCGTTCAAGCAACCTGGAGGCGAAGGGCAGAAGGGAGATAGGTTGGTAGTTGGAGGGTGAAGTGGGGTCAACATTAGGTTTTTTTAAAGATGGGGGAGACAAGAGCATGTTTAAAGGGGGTGGGGAAAAAGCCAGAGGAGAGGGATAAGTTAAAAAGGTGGGCAAGATGAGAGCAGGTGGAGAGAGAGAGACCGGAGAAGATTAGAGGGGATGGGATCAAGTGGGCATGTTGACGGAGGAGATGACAAAAGTAGTGAGTGGATTTCTTCAGCTGAGGTAGGGCTGAAAGTAGACATTGGTGGGTGATTAGGAAGGGGATTAGAGGGTGGAGATTGAGATGCAGGAGAGGTGATGGTAGAGGAGATGGAGCTCCTGATGGAGTCAATCTTTGAAGTTAAGAAGGTGGCAAAGTCAGTGGCAGAAATGGAGAGGGGGGGGGGGAAGAGAGTTACACCGGAGAAGATTAGGGAGGAGGGGGAGAGAAGAGAGTTGAAGGTGTCAAAGAGGCGGCGGGGGTTAGGCGATTGGGAGAGGATGAGGGACTTGAAGAAGGATTACTTGGCGAGTGTGAGGGCAGAGCTAAAAGAGGAGAGTATGAACTTGAAGTGGAGAAAGTCTGCAAGGGAACGGGACTTTCTCCAGAGGTGCTCTGCAGCACGGGAGCATTTCTTTAGGAACCGAGTGAGAGAGGAGTGGCAGGGTTGTGGATTGTTGCGGCGAAGGGAGACAGAGGAGGGAGGGCAGATAGCATCAAGGGCAGAGGAGAGGGCATTATTGTAGAGAGGTCGCTAGATTGGGGCAGGACATGGTGGAAATGGGTGCGAGGAGGGGATCAAGGGATGAGGTAAAAGCTGCAACATCAATGGAACTGAGGTTTTTACGTAAAAGAATACGTTTGGGTGACGGAGAAGGAGATAAGATGATGATCAGAGAAGGGGAAGGGAGAGATGGAGAAGTCAGACAGGGAGCATGAGCATGACAATACGAGATCAAGGGAGTGGCCCAGGTTGTGGGTGGCTGCTGAAGTCCACTGTGATAAGCCAAGGGAGGAGGAAAGAGAAAGAAGTTTTGTGGTGCTGGGGTCTGAGGGGTTGTCATTGGGGATGTTGAAGTCACCTAGGAAAAGGGTGGGGAGGTCAGAAGACAAAAAGTGGGCGGCCCGGCTCCAAAGTTATCAATGTATTTGGAGGGGGCACCAGGGGGGCGATATAGACAACAGCAACACAGAGATGGATGGGGTGGTAGATGCGAATGCAGTGGACCTCAAAGGAGCTGAAAGTGAGAGAGGGCTCAGGGGTTATGACGCTAAATGTGCAGGAAGGGGAAAGAAGGATGCCCACTCCACCGCCAGGGTGTTCGCCAGGCCTAGGGGTGTGGGAGAACGAGAGACCGCCATAGGAGAGGGAAGCAGGGGAAGTAGTATCAGAGGTTGAGAGCCATGTTTCAGTGATGGCAAGAAGGTTGTAGGAGTTGAAGATGAAGAGGTCATGGATGACAGGGAGCTAGTTGCAACTGGATCTGGCATTCCACAGAGTGCAAGAGAATGGGAGAGAGCTAACAGGGGTGATATGGATTAGATTGGAGGGGTTTCAGGAGCGAGGTAAGACACGAGGAAGGGGGGTGGGACGTGGACGTGGGGTAAGGGTGGGAATGGGAAGGGAAGGGGAGTCTGAAGGAGGAGAGGGAGAGGGTATGGAGTTAGTAGGAAGGGTGGGTAGGTAGAAGGTGTGAGAGAGGAGGGAGGTGGATGGAGAGACAAGGACCATGACAGTAAGAAGGAGGCAGAAAGTGGTAGAGGTTAGGAAAATAGGACCGATTTTTGCAAGAAATGAAACCTGTGTTAAATATTAAAAATTATGTCCATCAAAATAACATATGGTTGCAGAACAATTTAGTGCAAGAAGATCCAAACAGTATTCTGAAGCAGCAACAGTTTTTTCTTTGTGAAGTGTCCATGAATGGCTTTCCAGATTGAGTCCATGAAATGCAGATGTATCAGAATTGAAATACCTCAGTTTTTGTTGTCTGTTGTTCATGTTGTTTTTGTACAGAGTATTGGGATGTTTCTTCTGTTTTCCTCCTTTTTAACTCCGTTATAACTCCTATATTAACCTCCACTTAAAATTATCCACTTTAAATTAGACACTGTTGCAGCCAAAACGGCTTTGCAGCCTACACTTAACTAATAAATAGACATACTGACGTGTGAAGCCCCTGATTGCTAACAAGATTAAGGCTCCTCCCCCAAACAATGGTGATATAAAGTTTTAAACAAACACTCAGGGCCTGATCCAGACCTACGCCGATGCGCTGTGCTTACTAAAGCACAGCATATCGGCGTTCACTTAAGGGCCTGATCCAGAGGGACGATGTAGCGCTGAGCGTGCTAACACTCATCGTTACATCGCTGACTCCGCTACCCTAGGCTCCCCTAACTTCAGCCGGCGTAAGGAAGGGGCCATATGCTCGCACAGGAGCGTATGGCTGCCTAGCCTGCCCTCCCACCCTCATTAAACTACCTCCCCCCGCCCACCTACACTAACCTGGATCCACAATCGGGCGTTGCCGTAGCAACGCCGGGCAACATCTGCCCGGCGCATGCACACATCGGCTGAAAAGCCGATCTTAGCGACGGCGGGCGTAGGTCTGGATCAGGGCCTAAGACCCTAAAATACCACACCACAGCTATCAATCACAATATCTAACAGATATATCTACACTGCAGTCTAAGTATGTAGCAGATTGTAACACTTGCACACATTAAACAGTTGTGGTAATTACCTAAGTATTCAGTCTAGTGCAATACAGTATGGGCGAGAGCTGACTTCTGCACCACCACAATATTCAGTAGCATTGTTGGTGATCTGTTTGGATCTGGTTAACGGTGTATTTAAATTAGCATTTTCAAGTGCACAGTTTGTAATTGAGCAGTGTGATCCAGACTTAAGGTTGTTTTATGTACACAAGCGTACCCGAGTTACGCACTACTAAGTATAATGCAGTCCCCTCACGCGCACGCAACTTAGCTGACATACGTGTTCAGAACACTACCTTATTTTTTTCTTGCATATTTATGGTCATACATATCGCCTTGTCGTATGTAAGTGCATAACCCAACTCATACTGTACAATTTAAATGGCTCCCTCCTCACACAATGCGTAGAATCACCCTATCGTATTAATATACGTACAAGTTACATACGATTAGAGTTACGATGGGTAACATCTGCCATGCGCATGCCCAGTGCGTTCCCAAAGTCAGATTTACACATGCCGCATGTGTAAATTAGCTGTTATTAAGTCTTTGACTGTAAATTAGAGCTAATAACATTATTTTGAGTCGAGCAATGACAACAGGATCCAGATAAATAAATGATCTTTAAGGCACCGCTGCCAGGCACACTAAGCAAAGGAGGTAATTGACTACCTCCTAAATTAAGGAACCAAGCAGCAGAGAGCCAAAGAAGGTTCTCCCTAGTAACTGGCCCTACTAGCCTATCATGGCTTTGTGATCAGCTGATCAAATGCGGTATCTTAGCTTATAATCTCTCTGGTACCTGACACAAAGCACAAACACCTTATATTAGACATGAACATGACAATGAATTAAGTATTCTCCAATGGTCACAACAGTTACCAGATCTTAACCCATTAAAGCACCTTTGGGATGTGATGAAATGGGATATTCACAGCATAATTATGCTGACAAATGTGTTTTGCTATATTGTCAACATGGACCAGGTCCTGTTGGGATTGTTACTGAATTTCAAGTTTCACATTACCATGCAGAGCAAATACACGAATATCACCTCACTGCACAACACTTCATGCAGAGCAAATACACGAATATCACCTCACTGCACAACACTTCATGCAGAGCACATGCATGGATATACCCTAACTGCACAACACTACATGCAGAGCACATGCATGGATATCACCACTGCACAACACTTCATGCAGAGCACATGCATGGATATCACCTCACTGCACAACACTTCATGCAGAGCACATGCATGGATATTATTCTTCAACCAGCGATCACTACAATGCACAACACTATAATACACTTTTTCTTCTCTCCTCCATCTACCTTTTTGACTGTTTTCAGTTAAAAAAGGTACATAATATTAAGATAAGAATACCAGGATTGGCCCTTTGTCATCTTTTTTACCTGTTAGCTGTATATAAACTTATATTGTGGGCTTCTTGTTAATCTGATTCTTAATATTGTTTTCACCTCACCATTATGGTCTCTTGCTATGTTTAAATAGAAACATAGAAAGTGACGGCAGATAAGAGCCACATGGCCCATCCAGTCTGCCCAGTTGTTTGTTTAGCACTATGCTGTGCATAGTATACATTTCCCTGATTGCTGTCCCTATACCTGAGATTGAGAGAAAAAACACTGGTAAAAGCTTGTAAATCACCAAGTTCTGCCCTGCCTTTCAATATTGTGATGCACAGAGTTACTAAGGATAGGCAGGACATGATGACAAAATGGGGTAGATCCAGAACTCCACTACTAGTGTAGTGCACCTTCTATACACTCCCCTTGGCACACCCCTTGAATGTACGTACTTTGACCGATTTCCGCTTTTCAAACCCTACCTTAACTTTTGGCCACGTAATCGCTATCGCCCGCACACGTACGGATGGTCAACGCGGACTTACGCAGCTAAGCACGCCCATTCTGTACACTTTAAATGAAAACCCCTGCCTACATTGCGTATTTTAGACGTAGTTTTGCCATGCGTAAAATTGGCAGGCTCACACGTACGAATTTACGCAGCAAATACGTGAATGACCCATACGCACAGAGTTCCATTCCGTAATGTAGCGTATTCTCTTTCATGAGCATGCGCAGTACATGCACAAAAGCGATTTTATGTGTCCGCCAGGCATAAATTCGCACACAAGCGTTGTTCTGGATCTGGCCCATTGTCATTGGGAGTAGCAGCTTGGAAAGTGAGAAGCAGGGTTGATATTCTTCTGTTAGAGGTAAGGGTATAAAACTCTAGTCTTTAGATCTAGAAAGAGAAGAATTAAAGTCTCTCACGGGGCTCCATTTACTATATCGCTGGAAGCGAGCAAATGCACACTCACTACACCTCGTTGCGAGCAGATTGGCGAATTTACAGTTTCTTACCTGTCCAGCGAGGTCCCACGATAATCCGCGGGACTTTCGCCGGCATCGAGTGAAAAAGAAGTGCCCACGCATGCGCAGTAGCTGACTTTGGGCCTGATCCAGAACTACGCCGATGCACTGTGCTTACTAAAGCACAGCGTATCGGCGTCTACTCTCCCTGACACTCTCCCTGTGCGGCCGTATTTTCCCTTGCTTACGCCGGCTGAAGGCTACCCTAACTAAAATACGCTTGCACAGGAGCGTTGCTACGCTAAGCCATCCCTCCCTCCCTCATTAAAATAACTCCCCCTGCCCACCTTCACTAACCTTAACGTAGTAACGCTGGGGGGACGCCCCCTCCAGCGTCACTACGCTGTTCCTACGGACGCCCGATGAACATCTGCCCGGCGCATGCGCAGATCGACTATACAGCCGATCTTACGCTTACCCCCGCTGTAGCTAGTACAGCGGGCGTAGTTCTGGATTAGGACCTTTGTGTCCCAAAAGGCAAGCAACACTGCGCATGCGTGAGACTCCGAGGCAGAAGCAACAAAGGGACAGGTAAGTAAACTGTTTATGTTGTATACTTCTTTTTATTATTATAAATTGAAAGTATTTTTATTAATAATGTATAAATTAAGTATCTAAAAAATGTTTTTAATATTTTTTTTATTTTTGTACATTTTCATTTGTGTTTTTCTATTACGGCGGTCTCCATATATATACCCCCCTTCTCCTCCCCCTAATAACAGCTTTTAGGGGGAGGAAAAGGGGGATATATGGGGGGACTGCTGTAATACCTACCCTAAACCATCAGATGGCGTTATTTAACTTGTCGGTGTGGATTGTTAAAATCCGCGCCAGAACTTTGTAATTACAACAATCAGCCGGCCCACATTCATTAGAGCGGACCGGTGATCGTGACTGCAGAAGCTGATGATCGCCATGGTTTCCATGGCAATCATAGCTTTGTAAATTGTGGACACATCATTTTCAGAGATAAAGACCGTTTTCAGGTGTAAAATGGTCTTTATCTCTTGAAAACGATATAATAAATGGAGCCCATGATTTTGACATTCATTGACACAGATGTCGCAATAAACCCATTTATCTGACTTCCCACTTTTTTGGCACACTATCTCAACTGTGAATATATTGTATTTTATGCACTAAAATTTGAGGCAAGAACTTAAAATCAGTTGATCAAGCTTGTATTTATTTTATTTTGTTTACTGTTTAATATATAATTTGGTTCTTTATATTGAACATAAGGACTGCCGTCATCATTTTCTAACTTTCTTGCAAAAATACGTTTAAAATGGTGGAAAACTGGACTTGTCCCGTGATGCCAAAACTTACACGGTGCAACCTTTCAGTTTTCTCGATAGACGTGACTCTGTTCTAAATTGCCAAAGGGTCTCTCGAGAATGGAGAGTTAACATTCAACGTGTTGTCTAGTGGCACTGGTGCTAAGCTATTGTAATAGTTTTTTTTTTTAACTATTGCTGTATATATAATTAGTTACATTTATGATACCCATTTAATGTGTTTAATGACTCCGTCCCAATCAATTGTGTAAATGGTGAAGGGTACATGAATGGAACCATTGGTGCGTGATTAATTTTTTCAGATCTACCTCTGCTTAGAGGGATTTATTTTGTTTTTGTTTTTTATGTTTCCGTTTTTTTGGACTGTTTTTCAATGTACGCATTACTTACTCTTCATATAAAATTATATCAAAACATCATTTGCTAATATTTAATGTTCAAAAACAACATTTTAATTTTAATATTTGTTGGATAGTTTTCAGTTTGTATGGTCCTTTATATATTGGGTGTCCCATTTCACTGTTAACACTAAAGTTTTCTGTGGCCGGCGTTGTTATACAATGTGTATGACCAGTGTTATTGTGTTTTGTACTTTAGTTGCTTTTAGATAATGTTGCGCTGAATATCTCTTAAGTCATCAATTTTTTTTATTATTTCATTTATGTTATTAGTAACATTTGCAGACAAAACGTAAATACAAAACTTGAATGAAGTTATTGTAGAAAATTAAAGGCATGTATCATATATTGCATAACTATATCAAATTGTGTGCCTGGATCACCTTGAGCCCTGATACTGTAGTCAACAGTTGAAAACACAGATAGACCATTATCAATCGGCTGCTTTCTATTTTAATCACGTCTTGGCATTCTAATTATTATAGAAGTCTTGGTGGCCCACATATAGTGAAATAATAAAATATAGGTGAAAGTGCTGCAGAGACATAATTTTAATATTATGGAAGAACAGGCAGGAAATAAATTATGAATGAGAAGAAATGTAATAATTATTCTGCAAGTTATTAGTTGTAAATACATTCCTGTATTGCTGAAATTAAAAGCCAGAGACTGGATTGTGCAAATTATATTCTGCATTCCTGAGGGGAAAAAGTTGAAATATTGTAGAAAAACTCCAACAAATGTTGTTTTGAGTAAATTTAAGATGTCATGACATTTACTTATTTTTCCTGTGTGGCTGTAATTTCTGGATAGTTTTTACATGATGTATTACATATGCTATGCCACAAAGTAAGGACATTGGGCCTGATCCAGAACAACGCTTCGGAGCTAATTTACGCGTGGCGGACACGTAAATTTGCACTTTGGTAAGTACTGTGCATGCGCACCATAGAAAATACGCTCCGTAACGTAGCGTAATTGTGAACGTATGGGCCATTCACGTATGTGTCACGTAAATACTTACGTGTGGGCGTGCCAATTTTACGCGTGTCCAAAATACGTCTGAAATACGTGAAGTAGGCGGGGGGTGGTATTTAAAGTGTACAGTATGGGCGTGCTTAGCTGCGTAAATTCGTCTAGCCCATACGTACGTGTGCTTATGACTGCGGTTGCGTTGGCAAAAGTTAAGGTAGGGTTTGGAAAGCGTATCTTGACAAAATACGTACGATCAAGGGGTGTGCCGAGGGGAGTGTAACGAATTTACACTCACGAAAATACGCTACGCGAATAAACGTACGCCAAACGTAGTTCTGGATCTACCCTATTGACAATAAGCACTTTGTTAGTGACAAATGCAGCAAGTTTCATAACCACATCTACCTAATACCAGATTCAATATAGGTGAGGTCATGGTTGGTGGTTGGTTTTTGGTGTTGGTATGTGCTGACAGATTAAGCAAACTTTAGACGTGTGTCTTGCCTTTGGCAAAAATTCATAAGACAAATTGTGTCCAGGAGCATATGGCTATAAAATAGATCCAGACACTAAAATAGCTTTAAGGCTTCCTATCGGCAAGCGATCTTCTCCCCCCCAAGTACTATGACTGTCAGTCAATAGAATTTATGGCTAAAAATGAAATGTTAAGAGCTCTGGCAATGATAAAATAGTGATTCAGAAAGTGCAGTTATTCATAGTGTCTGGTGTATTTGAAAGAGTTCCCTTTGTTATGTTTTTAATAATTTCTTAAAAAAGTCATGTGAAAATATAGAACGGATGTTTTGTGTTACACAAAGAACAACATACATAAAATTATGAGTTGTGAAAAATATTACCAATAATGTTAAATAAAAACCTTCCAAAAAGAATTGATTTTTTTCTTTATTTTTTGACAAATAAGGGGATGTTCTTATGTTCCAATTTAGCAATTTCATATCTTGAGCACAAAGCCCCCTGCTGTATAAATTAGACCATCATGTCTTCTAATTTCTGACTTTTTTCCGCTTTATTGTCAGAGCTGTTTTGTCAGGACATGAAATTGTAGCGAGTAAGGTATTATTACTCTGAAGATGGCTAGTGATTCTACCTTATACACCATCCTGAAATGACTTCCCCAAAGTATCATATTCAGCCTAGAAGACAGCAAAGAGAGAGGAAAATTACTGGCTGTACAAATAAATTCTGTTGCATTTGTAAATCATTATTAAATAGATTCACAGATGTGCTCTTCCATACAGCAAGGGAAGTGTTTAAATTTATTAACATATCTAGATTTTTTTTCTGCATTCCTTATTCTATTATTTTTAACAACTATCTATGTTTTCAGTGACAATTACAACTAGTTGAGTTATACTCATTAAATAAACACTGTAGAAGCCATTTTGTAGACTGAAACAATATCCAAGAAAATACAGCCAAGCAATGTTTTGGAAACTAGCGACATTACTGAAACTTTGGTTCACCAGTAAATGATGTCCAAAGAGCCTCTGTGGCTTAATCAATGGCTAAATGGCTTCAAGGCATGTTCACATAGGTGGTCATGTGTTTTAGACTTCAGTATCTAATGAAGATACACATTTTTTTAAATGCTATTTTGTAGATATTTCCTTTTTTATTGTTCTATGCAGCTCAGTCAAATTGTCAATTAGATTTTCTAAGTAGATCACCATCATCAAGTGGATCTTGCTTAACCTAGTGCACAGAAACAAGTGATTACATAGTTGATTGTTTTTCTTGGCAGATATTGTCATTGAATTAATTTTCTTTTTCCAGTGGCTGCACTAATTAATAAAATTCATGTAAACATTTTTGTATTTTAGATAAAGTTGAATCAGTTAACTAATCCGTACTATATTTTACATAATAACAACCATGATATTATTAATTCTCTGTAACATGATTTTTAGTGTTGGCAGTTTTCTATCTTTATATTTTTTTAAACCAACACAATGCATTAGTGCCATTCTCATACCATTTGTATTGCATGTGCTGAAGGTTAAATGGTAACGCAGGGGTTGGGCAGTGTCAATTGCATGGGCCTGCTCTTCCCTCCCACGAAACACCCATTGGAAAGCAAGCAGTCACAGGAAGATCTTGTGTTCTGTTTGGATCACTGTAATTGCATGCTTTGACCTGTTTCTGTAGTTAAAAGGAAAATAAGGGAACCTGACAAGCGCTGATATACCTGTGATGTACCTGGAGCAGAGTCCCAAACACAAGCTGTGTCACAGCTTGAGAAAGGGCACGCTTGCCCGAAACGCATCGCTGGTGGTCGATTGTGTTGGGGATTCTGCTCCGGTTACCTTTGTTTGAGAACGAGCTCCTCGCAGCCTCCTGTCGGTGCGGTTATTCCATCCACGGTACGGAGATTGTTCCCTCCACCTGTTTTATCTGTTTTACTTATGTTTTAAACAAGTGCATGTGTTAATAAATTGTTTATTTTCCCTTTCTGCTGATTGAGTTTCCATGTCCATAGGTCCCCATTCTGGGAGATGACCACGGATCCCCTCACCGCTTGCACTTTTAATTAATACATGGTATATTATTCAGGTACATCACAGGTATATCAGCGCTTGTCAGGTTCCCTTATTTTCCTTTATATTTACATTTTAAGAGGTGTAGACCCTCTGGGGACCCAGATCAGCAGCAGATTCTTAGCGCAGCCTTCCCCCATTTTTTCTTTTATTGCTGTTTCTGTAGTTGTTGGTGCTCTACATTATGTGGATTTGGAACTGATTTTTGTATTACTGAAAGTAAAGAATTGAAAATGGGTGTTATGCATGTGTATTATTATATGAGCATTGTTTCACCTCCTGTGTATTGTCTGTGCCTCCCTGGTTCCTGTATTGTCCCTTCCTGTGCATGTCTTTTTCATTTAATTTTGTTTGAAAGCCCAAAAAAGGGTGAGGGTTGCTGCATTTTTGTAGTTATTTTTGTAACTCTGTTTGCATCTAGTGAATAGCTTAACGTTCATTACATAAAACGTAGACGCTGTTCCAACTATCGCCACATTGCTCCTTAAAAAGGATGTGAAGATATATGGCAAAATTGTAACCATATAGCCCCTGTACGCCCCATGCTCATACACTGTGACAAAGTTGGCTTTATTCTGACTAGGGACAACACGAGGAGGACCCTTAACCTTATCCTCATTGTAAATCTAAGGAAGACCCAGAGGCCAGAAGGCCTATGATAGGATCTTGTGGTTGCTAGAATCCCAGCACTTTGACCTGTTTTGGTCCTTCCTTGTGGCCTCCTCTCTTCATATACCCACATCTTCTAAACGATCATGGTCAATTGCACTCCATCTGACTCTGTCTATCCAGCTAATGCAACACACCTGGGCTGCTCTTTGTCGCCTCTTATCTTTGTGATGGGCATATAGCAGCCACCAATTTCCCCTGATGTCTAATGTGTTGCTTCAGTAGACCAGGATAGTAAACTTCCTTTTTTGTCATTCTTCTGACTCTTCAGCAGCAGAGGGTTTCTCTTCCTTGTCTCTTCCAAACTATGACTGGCCATCTCTTAGGCTACAAAATAAATATCTCTGAACCAGAAGTCATGCTGTTACACTGCCTGCCCAGGGTGAAGGAGAACTTTGTTTTTCAGTTCCACTTGCAATGGCAAGCCAAAACTGACCAAGTACTTGGTCGGTCACCTTATCCTGTGACTAGCTGTAACATGTGAACTATATAGCATTTTTCATTGAGCTTAAGGCTGACCTGCTTTCATCACCATGAAACTCCCTAAACTTCTTTACTACTTCCAATCGCTGCCTGTTCGTGTCCCCCAAGCAGAGCTTATTTTCCTCCTAAGTGCCATGTTTGCAATGTTAAGCCTCCTAGGATATGACCTTCTCTTGTTAAAAAGCTTTCTTGGAGAGGATGCCGCTTCCCAGAACTGAGACATTACTATCTTGCAGATCATATTAGCCAAATTGATGCATCTTTTGCAGCCCCCCTCCCCCCTTGGGCAGACTTAGAAGCCAGTCACCTATACCTCTCTTCTCTCTGGGGACTCCCTCCACATGCTGTCTCTATCTTAATGCCTGCCTACAACCAAATATGCTCTCATCCTTTAGGAATGATGCAAGCCCCACCTACACCCTTCTATATTTTTCCACTATGGGATATCCCTGAGTCCCTGGTTAGCCTTTAGCAGTCTTATTCACAGAAATGGGTATTCACTTAGCAGAGGACCTCCTATGTAAACATAGAAACATAGAAAGTGATGGCAGATAAGAGCCACATGGCCCATCTAGTCTGCCCATTTGTTTATTGAAAACTATACTGACCCTAGACCCTATTTACCCTCAATTTTATTTACAATTTAGGATACCCTTATATTTATCCCAAGCATGCACACACCTCTCCTTGAGTGAAATGCAGCTATGTAACTTACTCTTAAAACTTAATACAATTTTTGCAGTTCAGATTCCCTGGGGTATTGTGTTGCCCATTTCCCACATGTAGACCTGTCACACTTATTGCATATGTTGTATTATAGTGGTTAGCACTATATAAAAATCTTTCTCTAGAAATCCTGTTATTGCTTCTAACCACCAAACTGACCCCACTGTCTAACCACCAAACTGACCCCACTGTACTATTTCCTGAGAGGTGAAAACATGGGGCGGCCAGAATATGTATGAATGAGGTAAGTATTTCTCTGTTGTAATATGCAAAATATTCTCTATTTCTTCTGCAGGGAATAAACAATTTCTGTTATGCACTCACCTTTTCTGCAAACCTTGGGCCGTGACCACTCCATGCAGTAATGATTTGCTAATTTTTCTGATAGACACATAATGGATTCTCAGCAGTGGAGATTCAGATCAATAGGCCCTAGTACATTTTCTCTGCAACGCCAGTATTTGTGCCGTCTGACCTCTGCACACTCTGCTGTTACTTGCTTTCCACTGATCCAGTGCTAAAAGAATTCAGCTCCCTAGGTGGTATTATTTTTATTTTTAATGTATCTCTCGGGGAAACATAGTTGTCTTTTTTTTACTTGTACTGTAACTTGAATGCTGACTATGGATATATATTATTTCAGTAAAACATCTGGCCATTTCCCAAATAAACATTAAGACATTTTTATGTACTTTCAATGTCAATATCTATGAAAACCATTTTTATTATTTTTATTTTTATTCTATTCTTACTACCTGGCTCAAATTGTATACCTTAAATATATTGGGTAAATACATACCTCCCAACTGTCCCGATTTCGGTGCACTGTCCCGCCCGTTGTCTTGTTTGTCCCACTAAGCAGAGAAATTTTTTTTTTCATTTATTTGAGCTGCAATTAGCCAGTTGTCCAGCAGGTGGCGCTGTGACGATCTGGTAGAAGAGGCTCAGCACGCAGGAAATCACCTCTGCAGATCCAGCATGTCTCCCCTGCTACCACTACCCTGCTCTGGACTGGTGAGTGGCCTGGAGGCCCCTACCCTATGCTTTGCTTGTCCTATCTGCATGGGCTGTGGATAGCTGTGGAGGGATACAGATAGTAAAAGGACCAGGGAGACATGGAGACAGGCATTTGCAATAGGGGACAGACATACAGACAGGCAGTGGCAATAAGGGCAGATGGAGGGTGGCACTGGTATTTGGGGGCAGACATGGAGGCAGGCATTGGCAATTGGGGGCAGATGGAGGCTGGCACTGGCAATAGGGGGCAGACATGGAGGCAGGCACTGGCAATAGGGGACATTTTGTCCCTCTTTTGAATTTTCAAATGTTGGGAGGTATGGTAAATATCACAAAAGCTTCCATTCCAGGGATATTAAGCTTATTTGGTGCTGATTCGGACTGGAGGTAATCCAGTCACGCCAATCTGCAATAAAAAGCAGCCAGTTTGCACAAAATAAATGCAACAGTATTCACAGCCATAGACCTCTATCTGCCCAGCTATTATTGCATTATCATTATTTATATTGTCATAATTGCACCACTGGTCATACAGGTTCAAATTGAGAAATCTAAGTTGTGATTTTTTTTTTTGTCCAAGAAGCACATGAAAGTTGCGTAAACCCGTTCATACTGTACTAAGTCCAACACTGGAAAGCACTCATTGATTTCAATGTGACCTATTGAATGTACATATGCCTATGCACATGTTTTCGAGGCATACATTACCGTGCCTCTTAATCTCTTCATGGCATGTAACGGTTGCAGTGCCGATGGTCTGACTTTTGACAGATCAGATTCCAGAACTGATATGATGACCAAGATGATACAACTGATACATGTTATGGACATCCCGAGATGGAGACAATTGAAAAGCAACTAAAGTGAGCTGAAGTGACAGTTTATTGCAGAACGTATAACTGATAATGGTAGGAGACTGACACAAACAGGCAAGGTATAAAGGGGTCTATTTACAAAGATCATTTTAATGCGATAAGGCCAGTTTTCACTTCAAAACTGGCCCTATCGCATTAAAATGAAGGGTAGCATATTTACAAAATGCCGGAGCGGAGTTTTACACTCCGCTTCTGGCGTCAGACTAACGCCAGCTCAGGCTGGCATTAGTGGTAAGTATTCCGGCGATGTCCCCATATACCCCTCTTTTTCTCCCCCTAATAGCTGTTATTAGGGGGAGGAAAAGTGGGGTATGTATAGGGAGACTGCCGGAATACATAGCAATATTGCCAGAGTTTAAAAAAAAAAAAAAAATCTATCAAATCAATAAAAAAAACATAGAAGAAATAAATATTTAAACTCACCTGTCCGGGCAACCCGTCGGGCTGCAGCTGTCCGGTCTCGGCATGAATACACTGCACATGCGCAGTGTTTCTCATGTCAGGACTTGGGAAAATTTAAAAGTGCCAAAAAAGAAGCACTGTGCATGTGCAGTGTTTCTCGTGTCGGAAGTTGAAGTTATCTAAGTCCCGAATGAAAGTTCATTTATGCATCGCATGGCACCTTGCAGGAGGGGTGAGTATTTAAATAATGTAAACGAAGCTGCCAGGCTCGCTGTGAAGATAAGCGAGCCTGATGCAGCTTCGTTTACAGGGAACAAAGCAGATAAGTAAATAGAGCCCATAGTCTGTTACAGTCTCCCAAGGAAGTTCTCACCAGGGCACGGAGTCTAAACCAGGGCCAGGTTTTCACTAGAGCCACTGATGGTGAGGATAGTCTGGGCTGCTGGCACCTGATAGGTCGCGGCCCCCAGTGATTGCCTCCAAGGGAAAAGCTGCAGCGTAGGTACCAATACAGGAACCCAGACACATGAGAATGCAGACTGGAACCCTCATACACTAAGGTAGGGACTGGAACCCTTGCACATAAAGGTACTGGAATACAGCACACAGACTGGAACCCTTCTACACAGAAGTACTGGGAGTCCGTATACAAGCTGGAACCCATGCGCTCACAGCAGCAGGCAAATAGGGATATTAAGGGAGATAGCCAGAACAGTACAGGGAAGTACAGAGTACCCTGGAGATTGTACAACAGACAATGGGGCCTACAGGTAGATGACAACACCTGGAAGAACAACAGGTCCAAGGGAGGGACTAAGACAGGTATGCTGGTCTCTGATGGAAAAGGCCGGAATCACAAGTTCTGCACCACAGACATAACAACGACTTGAATATCATAAGTGATATGGAGTTGAATGTTCCAAGAAACAACAGGTAGTATTTTCCCCTAATCCTCCTCTTTCGCAGCCCAATCTTCCCCTTCTAGCAGCCTAACCTCAACTGTCCCCTCTCTGCAGCCTAACCTTAACTGGCCCTGCTCCACATATTGTAGTGGTACTGAGATATATGTAAGCAAATGAGTGAGGTACCAATGAAAATAGAACTTGTGGGCATTTTCCTTAATTAGAATGGATATATATGGAACAAGTGGCTACAGTTTCTCTGATGGTCCCCCAATAGTCCTCCTCTGGAGGCAAGCCAAGGTCCCACTCCTTCCTTCTTTTAGAGTTGCAATTAACAGGAGGCCATAGAGAACCATAATACAGATAGCTGGAGGTGTACTGCTCCTGTGTCCGCCCTGCAGAGAAAGTAAGGGGGGGCACTATAATATGGCTTAGATAAGCTTCATAATAATATTTTTTAATGTCTGGGATGCTCTTTCCACTGCCCCTGGTGGGGGTTTTTGTGGAGTTAAATTCATATTGTTGGGGTTTTAGCAATCCAAAAAATGTCAACAAGTTTTCATTTTCAACAAAGAAATCCTTTCCAGCCACAACATGGACATTGGTCTCATTGAAAGGAAGGTTTGCCTTGAGTTTGGCAAAGAGAGCATAGTAGTTTTTATGATAGAGAGAATCCTATATTGAGGGGATATATAGTGCTAAAAATTTTATTTTTGTCTGTCATTTAAATTAAATTTGGAAGCTAGCTCAAGGTAGCTTGATAAAGACCTTTTGTTGTCAAAAGGCATTGGTGGGTTACTTACAGGTGGTAGCAGAAGCTCCATAAAGACTCCATAAAGGTGGCACTATCCCGGGTATAACATCAGTTGCAACTCTATCTTCTCTATATGGTACAGGAGCGCTCCCCCTGGGAGTTCTTCTTTTGTAATTTTATTTTTTTACTGTATTTTTATTGTAATTTAAGTTTATATGTATTTATATTTTTTTATTTGAATATGAATAAATTGGTAACTTACTTTACACATTGGAAGCTTTTCTCTGTTTCAATTCCATACGGAAGAAGAATACATCCCCATTATTAAGGATAAAGAACTGACTGTTTTCTGGCTGATAATACACTAAAGCTTGAATAGACCTTGATTTCATACAAATTGAAAAATCATCTCTACCTCAGACAAGAAAAAGAGGACTAATTAGAAAAAATCCATCTACCATTTATTTAAACTCTTTTAGGATCCTTTTTGCACACTTTATCTGTGTCTTCAGAATTGTAAGCTTCGCTCACTGTGACATTTTTTGACATTGAACTAATATTTATGTATCTATTTATTTTTTTGTTTTTTTGTTTTTTTGTTTTTTCAATCATTGGATTCACTATTGTTCAGTTGATTTGATTCACTTTATTGGTAGTTTTATATATATTTTTTGAGGATATTTGGTTTATTGTAGATGTATTTTTCACTTATTTGCACCCATTTGAAGGGCATTTTCTTTTTTGTATACATTATTGACTTATACGGTGCGGAACGTATTTTGTCCATTCAGTAGGCTGCAGCCATATAAATGTTTTTGCACCAGTTGATTGTATATTATATTTTCCAAACTATATCTGAGGCTAAGAATTGTTGCTTAATTGAAGGATTAGTCCTTGGCACCAAATGTAAAACCCTGGTTAAACCTGAAAAGAAGCTTATTAGGCAAATTATATGTTATACGTCCGGTAGTCTGCATACGACCCACTATCTGAAAAATGACCCTGGACCGGGGGACTTATTACTCCCTAACAATACCCTCTCCTTAAAGATGTGGCCCATTTAATTTCTAACCTTGGTTTATCCACCTGGATTAGTTAAGTAGTGACTTCTCAGTCAGACCTCATATCCCTGGATTGGGACGGAGTTGCAGGAACAAAATGACCCTTTTAGAAGTAGAGACAGCAGAAAGCTAATTTTTGCCCTTCTCTATTTTGATTCCATTCATTTTTCGGAAGCCACCGCAGAACCGTCACACCGACCAACTAGGGAGATGAATAACACTCTCTGGGGACATTTAGGGTTAGGCTCTGGGGAAGGGACGGTTAGGGTAATATAAGGGCAGGGTTAGGGTTAGAATAATGGAAGGGGAGAGTTGGGGTCAGGCTATGGGTAGGGGAGTCTTAGGGTTAGGCTGCAGGAAAGGGAGTCTTCGGGTCTGCGGGGAGGAGAGGGTTTGGGTTAAAGTAATGGAAGTAGAGGTTAGGGATTAGAGTAATGGGAGGGGATGGTTAGGGTCCGGCTGCGGGGATGGGAGTCTTAGGGTCAGGCTATGGGGAGGGGAGTCTTAGGGTTAGGCTGCAAGGAAGGGAGTCTTAGGGTCTGCAGGGAGGAGAGGGTTAGGGTAATATTAGGAGAGGGTTAGAGTTAGAATAATGGAAAGGGAGGATTAGGATTAGAGTAATAGAAGGGGAGGGTTAAGGTCAGGCTATGGGTAGGAGAGTCTTAGGGTTAGACTGCGGGGAAGGGAGTCTTAGGGCCTCATTTACTAAAGTCGATTTTTGACAGTGATTCAACGTGGATCATCATCGCTGTGATTTTTTTTTTTTTTTGCAAAATTCGCTGCATTTACTATGCCCGAATTTTTGGCATCGATGTTGAATCGCCATGCTTTTCTATTGAAAATCGGCATGCATTTTCCTATCACTTATCCTGCTTACACATATACTACTATAAGGAAAAGCATGGCCATGTGTTTTTGGACATGCTAATCCTTATAGTAGTGTAAGCAGCAGCCTGATGACACATTTCCTTACACAGTTTTATCACTTATGTGTCCATTATAAATGTTAAAAAGTACCCACATAAACCTTGTAATATTAAATGTCCTAACCCTACATGTTAAACCCTGACTAAAATGTGTAGAAAATGTCCCTTACTGTGTCGCTAGCTTAAAAAGGTGGCCACCGTCATGAAATGTCCCCTAAAGTGTATATTGCATGTGCAATGTGTAATTAAGTAATAAATAAATGTCACGACTAACCGTTTAGCAGTCATCTGTCTTGGGATGAATTGCTTGTATTTTAATCTTCTTCTGCAGATCTTCTTTCAAAGTTGCTTGGAGGGTCTTGTCAGCTTGCATGAAGAAGTTCCTCCGGTGCTGGCATCTGGTCTTCTGCCTCTTCTGGCCCTTTCAACGATGCACCCCTTCTTCCGCCTCTGTGTCCCCACTGCTAATGACCGGTCTGTCGCTATGGTGCCCCCTTTTATAGGAAAAGCACTCTAGTGTCAGTGACATCAAAAACCCCAGGACTTTGGGCGATTTTCCCAAAACCGACCTTAGTAAATGAGTCCCTTAGGGTCAGGCTGCAATGAGGAGAGGGTTAGGGTAATATAAGTGGAGAGTTAGAGTAATGGAAGGGGAGGGTTAAGATTAGAGTAATAGAAGTGGAGGTTTCGGCTTTGGGTAGGGGAGTCTTGGGGTCAGGTTGCGGGGATGGGAGTATTAGGGTCAGTCTGCTGGGAGGGGAGTCTTAGGGTTTGCTATGGTGAGTGGAGTCTTAGGGTTAGGCTATGGAGGGGTGGGGTCTTAGGCTGCTGGGAAGAGTGTCTTAGGGTCAGGCTGCGGAGAGGAAAGGGTTAGGGTAATGGAAGGGGAGGGTAAGGGTCGTAAAACTGGGGAGGGTTAGGGTAAGCATTAGGGTAGAAAAATATTAACCATTCAGGGCATAGGCTTTTGTTCCCTGGAAAATCGATTTGCTTTACCTCAAGGCAAAGCAATTGATTTCTAAGCTTATCCTACTTCAGTGGTATGAAACGGCCCTTTACGAAAAAGGGCCATTTGTGCTGGAAGCACACACCCCTTGGATTGTATACTTCTGATTGAACCTATTTGACTGGATCCAGATATAAAAAGGTCACCCCGTCACCCATCATACGTAGGATCAGGTCCATTGTGCATAAAGTCAGCCTGCCTTGAATGGATACACTTCCAAATTAAATACCGACTTACATAAATTATAAAGAAAAATGGAATGCTTCACCTCATCTCCACACATACTAAGTGGAGAGAGGCAATATCATTTTGGTATTTACACCTTATGAGACCAAAATCCCCAATAAAGTCCCATTTCCTAATCTTTTGGTAAGGAGACCTTGGTTTAACACTAATGGTCTTGTGAATCCATGTGTGTATTCAGATGTTCATTGTACACTAATCATTATAAAATGTTTTTAAAGACTTTACCAAATGTATCTATCTCTATCCAGAATCCACAAAATGTCGCCCAACACCCAGCATATATTCTGGAGTTGGTTTAAGGTTCAGCCACTCTGAAAAGAAGTTGCAATATTAAACCCAAACCTCTGATGGCCCTACTCCACTTATCGCCTGGGATTATCTCAAGAGATAAATATTGTGTGTTATTTTGTGACATATAATAATCTTGGCCAAATTGATTATAGCCCAGAGTTAGATGGATCTTTCCATACCCACTATAGCTAAAATTCTCTATTCCATTGGCTCCCCTGGTCCGACTTGGGCGCAGAAAAGGAACGCTTCAGGTCTCTAAATGTCCCCCTTTACTAACATTTCCCCCTTTAAAACCTCTGTGAACAACCCAAAACTTAAGTTATAGCCATTGCTGAGGTTCACTCTGTCTGTGAAATAGGTGAATAGATGTCACAAAAATTTTTTATATTGTTGTCTAATGTTGGGACCTGCTCCCACCACAAAAAAAAATGACCTCTTGGTTGTTTATATCCCATTTGCCAACCTTGATTACATTTTAATGAAATAGACCTATGAAGCAGGGCACACCCAGACATGTATTATTATGTTAAGGCCACAGTAATTCCAGAAAATACATCCAACCTTTTTCCATTTTTACAACATTCTTCTGTTTTTATGAATAGTCAGTCAATCGAAATACCATTTATTTTACCACATCAAACTTCTGGGGTTTGGAAAGGCCTCTAACACCCTAGTTTATCTCCTCTAATATGCAGATCATTGAAAGCATCACAACAGTTGTAAATTATTTTATTACAACTCTTGACTACTTATTGAGGGGTAGATAATCAGTTACAGAGCACTTTGTATATCCACAAAACAGACATAAGCTAATGAGTAGGATTCTAAGGACCCAATTCTATTCCCTGTGATGTAGACTTTGGCTGCGATGCTAGTTCATTTGCATATCATTTGGATGAGATGTTGACATTGCTTCATTTTATTGCAAGGGTTAACACAAACATCATACTAAAAACCATTTGCTAATCCATTTGCTTAACATGAAGGTGATTTTGGAGGCTTTAAGGGGTGCCTCCTGAGGTAAGTTAGCTCTCAATTTAAAAACATATATATATGACCCAACATTGGGACACTCATTGTTAGAGTTAGGACCACCATATGCAGAAAAGCCTTGACGGTGGCTGGTGGCTTACCATATATATGTGTAATGGACATTTCTGCGTTTTATTTGGCAGATCGAATGATATAGTCTGTTACTGGTTAATGGCAGGGTTGCTGGGGCAAACACTTCAGGGAGTCAAGAAGATCTCACCCACTCTTCAGGGAGTCTCATTGATATTCAGGGAGAGTTGGCAACTATAAATTACAGGATTCCATTCCTGTACCATGATCATAAATAAACTCCACATGCAGCCAATCCTAAGTGGCCTTTGTTATGCGCACCTGACTGAAATACTCACAGCTTTGAATCAGTCCCCGTGTTTCAACTAGAGAAGTGCACATATAAGACAAAATTTATTCACAGCAGAGATTGTCAAACAACTGCATAAATATCACTTCTGTCCCACACAGGAGCTGAATACTTCCCTACAACTCAGAGCAACATTAGGCATCTAAATTACCATAACTACATTTACTTTTTCATGTTGGAATTACTTGAATTACAAAATATTTACTAAACCGATTAACTTAAAGTCATCAGTAATTTCTTGTTATATATGGTTAAAAATGGTAAGACATTAATCTTTGATATTTTACGTTATAATAATGTCATTAATGTTCATTTGGTTAACAGACCACAGGGACATAAGCACACATGTATCTGCTGCTATACAATGAATTTATTTTTTCCTTATGATTATATAGTGCAGGTCTGGTCAAGCTGTGGCTTTATGACCAGGTAAAAGGCGGGGAGGAGATGTCAGGGCAGAAGTGGAAGTGTATCAAGCACTGCGGAGTGGGGCCATTTGTCGAGTGGTTGATACGTTGTATGGACTAGAGCCAAGGTGTAATATACAATGGGAGGGGGCTGAATAGTTTTCCAATTTAACCCATGACGGAGATCACCCAGTCGAGACCATTCTTGTACCCTGGTGAACATTATTGCCCAGTAGTAACCATTTATATAGGTGAGTGGAGACTCCCTTTGTCTTTGCTGTGGAAGAGGGTAGTCTGTGGGCATCTGGCGCTTTTCCCACTTCAAATAAATCGCCCAATTATATGCTGAATGTCTTGGAAATAAATATCGGGAGGGTCTGGAGGAGGTATAAGATTTTGGGTAGTACAGACATTTTGATGATGTTGACTCTCCCCATCCAGGAGAAGTCCTTCATCGACTACAGGGAAAGGTCCCATTTAATTACTGCCAGTAGGGGATGGAAGTTAGCTGAGGTAGATTTGGTAGGGGTAACATCAAGGTATTTCAAGTGGGAAGGGTGCCACCTGAAAGGGAAGCTTACTTGGAGGGATTGTGTTGTTGAAATAACTAAGTTGATAGGGAAGACATCAGGGCCAGGGCTTTTCCCACTAGAGGAAGATTTAATGGCTAAGTCAAGTTCCTGAGCTGCAAAAGGGGATTCAAGTTAGGCCACAGCTTTCTGAGAGAATTTGAAATCACACTCAGAAAGGTAGCTCCGTAACAGGTGAGCCCTGTCTAGGTTAGAGTGGGATATAGGGGATTGGAGAGTCTAGAGGCAGTAATAATAATGGTGGAAGGCGTAAGTAATGGCAATGTCCGTATGGTGAATGATGCCCCTGTGACTTTATTGAGGGAATATAAATCTGTGATCTCTCTGGCCAGCATACGGCTGGGATTATTACCCCACTGATAATACTTCATCTTGCATCTGCGTGCCGCTAGTTTGGTTTGGAGATTTAGAAGGTCACCAAGGGCCTTATGGGCTTTAGATAATTCAGTTAGTGTGAAACGGGATAGATGCAATGTAATCTACCAAGGCCTGTTCCAATTGTTTACAAGTTACCTGGCCATAAAGCACACTGGGATTGCTTATGAAGTTGAATAGAGAGATACATTGGGGGGAGGTCTGAGCAGTTGATGCTACCAATGCTAGCGTGAAGGAGGTTGTGTAAGTAAGCGTGGTTGAGGAAAAAATAGTCTAGTCTGGAGTATTGGTGGTGTACATGAGAGAAGAATGTAAAAACAGTGTGGCCTCCAGGCGGTTAGAAAATCCTTGTCCCGCCCACCCTCTCCTTGTTTGTGCCCTTCATAGTTTAGGAGGAGAGAGACAAAAGGGAAGAAGAAAATATAAAGACTCTTGGCGCTAATAAAGATAGAGTAATGAGGGTATTCCAATCAGAGCAGCTATTCAAAAGGACTTAGGGTTACAACCCAAGAAAATTGGTAAGTATATAGTAAGAAAAGCGCTAGAAGGTAATTCAGGTGAGTATATTAAGGAACAAGCAAATTTATTAGCAATAAACAAATAATATATATATTTGTATGAGCTATATTTCTATTCCATTCGTCCTATATTGCTTACTGCAGTAATTTCTATTTATATATTTCATTTTCGCTTATTATTATTATATTTTACCATTTATTTTTGACTTATTACTATATCTTATTAACATACTGTTTTAATATGATCCTGGTCTCTAGCAATGTATTCATTAATAATTTATTCATATACTCATTTATTTATTTATTTCATATTTTTTATTTTATTTTATATATATTTTTTTTTTCTATGAAGGTTTGTGTATTTTTACCCTATTTAAATGATTAATTCCTATATGTATTGTACAATTGTTCTGATTACTTCCGAACTATATATGGAAAAACACAGATTCTATGTATTATGGACTAATTATGCAAATACCGTAATGGGTATAAATACCCCTTCATCTTAACAACATGCTACCTCTGATGAAACCGCACATATTGGCGGAGAAACACGTCAGGTGATCACACCAGCCCGTACCTATTGTTGTGCATTTTTATTGAATTTGCTTTTGGAAGATCTGGCTATTTTACACACTGCAAAAACATACTTATATGTCAATCATTGCGGATTACTCAGACACGCTGTTTATTGCAACAAGCGCATAGATTGCTTGTCATCTTTACAGACGGCACTTGGCTACTCATCATTCCACGTGGACGGTGTATCTCCACAAACGGAACGCGGGCTCAGCTGCCCGTTTTTTGCCTACTCCTTTGTTACCATCCTGGGCTTCTATTTAATTCAACCTCCGGTGGAAGGATTGCTAATCCCCAGCATCAACATAGCACTACTCACGGAGCCACGGAGCCACGTTCTACACCAGATCTGGTAACAAAACAAAGGCTTTATATTTCCTCACTGCAGTGTTTATCTATATGGATCCAATTTAACTGTGATTCAAAATTCGATCCTCCTAGCAACTATTATTATAATAGCACCTTTTGCTTTGATCTGTGTCCGGCCGGCATATCGATCTCTTTTTTACTGGGCTGAATTTTAATATATGTTTTTATTTATATTTTTTTCTTATTTATATATTTTTATTCTTTATAATTGATTATATTTGTTTATTGCTAATAAATTTGCTTGTTCCTTAATATACTCACCTGAATTACCTTCTAGCGCTTTTCTTACTATATACTTACCAAAAGGGAAGAAGGTAGAGATGGTAACTGTTAGGACTAACAGAAATACATCAGTAACAAACAGTGGAACAATTTCTAATACATTCCAGGTATTTCCTGGGGAAATGGAAAGTAATGGGGGTTCCATGGGTATCCACATGGGTAGGAATGACAGACGCCACATTTTCCAATCGTTGAAAGTAAGAAACACAGGGTTACTAACAGGATGTTTATCAATACACAAGCTTAGGATATGGTCATGTGAAATGTGTTTTGGAAACTGCAAAAAGGTGATAACAATTTGCTAGTAGCAAAACTGTATGTAACTGTTCTCATATAAAGTATAAGTATATAGTAAAGTATAAATGTAAGTCATTAAACCATTTCATTGATGTGTCCTTCATTTTGTCTTGTAGAGTAAAATGGGAACTCATCACTATATATCTTATATTTTGTGAAAGAATAAACCCATTTTGTACTGAGAACACATTGACTTTTGTGTAGATGTTCAGTCTGGGAAGGGGGAACTATTTAACCTGTACAATGAGTGTAAGAGAAACACCCTCCACTGTATCCAGACTTCTGAGCCCCTCCATTTTACGTGAGGATGGCGCATAAGTATTAAGATAGCGGTCTGCAATTATAAATCTGTGCAAGCAAAGGGATGAACCTCCTTTTCAATCACACGGAAGCCACCAAATCCCTGCTGCCACTGTGCTTGAGTCTCCAAACACAGCAGGATCGGATCTTTGAATGCATCCTAATATTACCAAATTACAGAGCAAAATAGATTTTTAGAACAGTTAATGATTAATACAAAGGTATGAGGATTGTAGTTTTAGAGGCTGACGCTTTGAATCCTAAGCAATGGAAAAAAACGCATGCGGCCACAGAACAGACATTGTGCCAGATCCTGACCTCCGTACAAAAGCGTATTTACGCTAGCCGCTTGCGTAACTTCGACTTTTTGAATGTACTGTGCATGTGAGTGACAGATGTTAGGCATCATAACTGTGATCGTACTTACCTTCCTCGTAAATAATTACAAAGGGGCGGGTCATCCTTATGACGCTTGGAAATACGCTTTGTAGGTGGAGGGAGGCATTTAAATTATACAGTATGGGCCGGGTTAGGCCGTAAAATGCGACAATCCATTACGCATTACCGTACTTACGCAAGGAAAAGTTAAGGTAGGGTTTGGTACTTGGAAATAAAGTAAATTCTGTGCGACCGAGAGGAGTGCATAGTACTTTTGAGCGTAAATATGCTACAAGATCATACTTAAACTGCACTTAGGTCTGGATTTGGCCCATTGTCCGCAGCACGTGTGTCATTATGGCCATTCTGCGTGGACCTGTGCAGAATTTTCCATATAGTAAGCATATGTTCCCACTATCCAGAACCCTGCCGGTGTTCTTGTATAGAGTACCAAATAAATGTACATGATGTCCTCCTTTGGAGGAGAGATTTTTTCTGTTTTCATACATTCACATATTGAATATAGCTGTACGAGACACTGATCTCATTAACTTGTACTGTTGAACTTGAAACTAAAAACAGACCAATAGCTATTTGAACAACTTGTGTGTCAGACTGAACAAAGTGGCAATGTCTCTTTTAAGTCATCTGCTATCTGCAGCCTCTGGCTTCAAGGTCAAGTTGTGGACAGAAAGCAGTTTTTACACTTCAGTCAAAAATGCTATTTCTATAAGTGGAGAACAGGTGTGTGGATTCCTTTTCATGTTACAGCTTCCTGCTGCGTTGTCATCAGATGTAAATGTGAGTCATTTTCTGCTGGTGAAAGACAAAGTTGTGGGACAACAGTATATTTTTAAATCTGTAGGAGATGAAATAAAGAACAAGACTGAGTTCCAGGTTGTCACGTTATTGTATTTGAGACGTATGACAAGGTATTACATAATAACAAAAATGGGATTGGGAATGCTTTGATAAGGTAATAAACATACATATAGTTGTCTGATATAGTCATTTAAAGTTTCATCTGTACACTTATTTATCTTATGTCCCTATTGTCTATTATATGGTTAATATTACATGAATCAAGAAGTAGTTCTTACAGGTTTGTTAGTCTTTCCTGCTCTCATTATAAATGTTATTTCTAAGCTTCCAATTCCCACTTCGGTCCTCAAACTACCCACTATTCAAGGGTAAAGTCTTGTTTCAGTGTAACTGGGTCCTAAATAAGGGCTGGATCCAGACTTAAGTAAGTGCTTGAAATTAGTTACTCCTGGGCTAAACCATGTTGATTGCAGGGGAATCAAGTTAATTGTATTCTTTGCATGCAGGGATATATCTTTGAATTGCTTACTGCACACAAATACTGACGTGGTTTACTATCACACTGTTATTTAGACTTGGGATAGGAAACATCACCTCTCAACTCTAATACTGTTTGCAACAGATGAAATACGACTCCCCTGCAATCACCATGGTTTAGCCCAGGAGTAACTAAGTTCAAGCACTTACCTAAGTCTGGATCCAGCCCTAAATGAGTATTCCCAATCTAGTTGGAGTGAATCTTTTAAATGTTACATCTTGCTCACTACAATTAGTATATTGTTCTTACACTTGAACTATTTATTTTATATGTGATTGATTTTTGGAATTGAAACTTTTATTTATTTATATTAACTACTGTATAACTCTTGGTTATATTATATGGATATTTGTATAGATATTTTGTGTTCAGTCTAAATTTTTAAATAAAACTAACCTAAAGGTCATTTTTGTTACAACTATTAGATATGATGGAAGACGTATGCAGGTTCACCTATACTGTAGTGTGGGTAGGACAATGCTAACACCCAATTGCTGTGACCACTCCATTTTGAGTAATTTATTTGTCAAACTTTTAACAATACAATGTTGTGACAAACGGGGCATCCAATATGCTAATCTTAGTTTTATATCTCTGGATCACGAGTTCTCAGCCAGTGGTATATGAACCATTGGTGGTACGTGAAACCACTATTTGATTGAGCATTCGCTGGTTAAAGAGTTACAGCATCAAGATAGTGGATCTGAAAATCATCACATGTAGTAAATATAGATGGAAAGCGTGTAGGTATCTGTATGATAAAGTCATAAATATATAAATGTATAAATATATACAAGAGGGTGGGAACATGGGTCTGTAAAAATATGTACATGAGCTAAGGAGTTGTTGTTCTAATAGCAGGACTATATCGAAGAGTGGGGGATATAGGTGAAGAAAGGAATTAAGGAGATGGTAATGAATACATAATAAGATTGATAGGCAGTACTTGACTTGATTCCATAGTTGGTACAAAAAAAAGAGCTTGAGAACTGATGTTCCTTACAATAGATTCTGATCTGGGGGTCTGGACTATGACCAACTGTTATATTAGGTGATGCCAGACTTTTAAGGTTTTTTTTTTTGAGGAATAAAAGCCTTTTGGGCAAACAAACAGAAATACCTGACACCTTAGAAAACTGTAGACTCTCTTTGTAAAAGTTTCATATTTGAACAAGATACAATTCTTCCACATAATGATGAGAAATAATCTCTTAATATTTTCATTTGGCTTGTCTTAAAGCATAAAAAGTTAGTAAAACTATGCATATATGTCATGGGGTACAATGCATGTATATCAACTCCTGCATGCTGTTACGATTGTCAGGGTGGCAAATTTTAGGAGCTGCTTGCTCTAAATTAACTTCTGGATGTTGATTGAGTGTCCTCCTTTGACCCCTTAAGCCACAATTGCAGGCGTCTGTTGCCACCACATGTCAAACATGATTGTGTTTGATGTGCAATGTCAATGGCATTTTCCTAATGCCAGTGGGTAACCAGCTTTACTGTGCATTGAAACAAAGATCCCAGTATGTGTATTGGTTTGTAATACATGCAAGCATGGGTGCCAAAGAAGACAAAAAAGCTTTGTTGTGTAACAGTAAGAAATAAATATTTATATATTGTACATTTTATATATGTGTCCCTCCCGATTCCATAATGCAATTCACCATTTTCATTTTTTGGGGTGTTACCCAGAAGTGCTTTTGAACCTTTCAGAATACAAATCAGTGATAACAGACATCCAGACTTCTATTTGAGTTGAATAAACTATAATAATTAAAGTAGAAAACAGAATTCCAGTAATGTACATCATATTAAAAAATATTTTTCTAAATGTCCATTGCTACATGCAGGTTTTTCCTTTTCCAGATCTATTTTTCTCCTCATTTCATAGTAATCAAGTTGCGCTGCTTACAATGTGTGCATTTATATGTGTATAGTGTAAGCAGCTGCTGTCTATCATCTGAACGCTTCGGTCTCCTGCAGCTAACGCTCTTATTGAGGCCTTACATTTCTTGTTAATAGGTACAATTTTCTGCTTAGTGCTGAGCTTGTTGGGCAACTGTTTACAGATCTAGCCGTTGGTAAGCTCCGACAAACACAAACCAGTCGACTAAAATGAGTTTTTAATCCCTCTCTATTTACCTTGGCACGCTCATTTGGAGTAGCACATCTCTGCTTCCATGTTTTATATTACAAACGACTACAATTTGTAGAAAAGCAATGTATGCTGTTGGGTCCATCAGTAAAATTATTATATATTTTCTTCTGTTCTGCAAATGACATCCAGCTGCAGTGAATTCTGGGATTGCAGTACAAATAACCTTTGCATGATGGGCAATCTGTGTAAATCTGTCACGATGAGTCACTTTGCACACCTCATTTTGTTTATTCCCTTTTGATTACCAATTCCATGAAGAAAACTTCATTTTATTCAGCAAATACATGAAATATCTAAATGTCTTTTTTCATAAAAAAGGATCACTTACACCAAAGTATGTCAAAATAGATAAGGTCAAGCTTCTCTCTCTCTTGTTTTCTTCTAGCAGACGAGTATTAGTGTACTTGACATGCACATTGCACTTGTAACAGATAAATATTTTGCAAAGAGTCTGTGAACTTTTCAAGTCATGTTCCTGAAGAAAAAATAAAATACACTGCTCAAAAAAATAAAGGGAACACTAACACATCCTAGATCTGAATGAATGACATATTCTTATTAAATACTTTGTTCTTTACATAGTTGAATGTGCTGACAACAAAATTACACAAAAATGATCAATGGAAATCCAATTTATTAACCCATGGAGGTCTGGATTTGGAGTCACTCTCAAAATTAAAGTGAAAAAACACACTACAGGCTGATACAACTTTGATGTAATGTCCTTAAAACAAGTCAAAATGAGGCTCAGTAGTGTGTGTGGCCTTCACTTGCCTGTATGACCTCCCTACAACGCCTGGGCATGCTCCTGATGAGGTGGCGGATGGTCTCCTGAGGGATCTCCTTCCAGACTTGGACTAAAGCATCTGCCAACTCCTGGACAGTCTGTGGTGCAACGTGGCATTGGTGGATGGAGCGAGACATGATGTCCCAGATGGGCTCAATTGGATTCAGGTCTGGGGAACGGGCGGTCCAGTCCATAGCATCAATGCCTTCGTCTT
>WWET01002811.1:140262-150397 GCA_011038615.1 Limnodynastes dumerilii | reverse complement strand
CGCTATTGCATTGCATTAATAGCCTCTACATGACACTCGTCACAGGATTACATTGAAAGCTTTCCTGATAATCCTAATTGCTTTCACACACCTGATTGACAGAACTTACATTATTTGAGAATTAAACTTCTTTGTCTGCTGATGGATTTGGATATATAATTTGAATAACATTTTGTTTTTTAGCTCATATTTTTTATAGAATACATGTCAATTTTCCAAAACAATAATTGTAATAGGCGCTCTCACATTGCATTAATAGCCTCTACATGACACTCGTCACAGGATTACATTGAAAGCTTTCCTGATAATCCTAATTGCTTTCACACACCTGATTGACAGAACTTACATTATTTGAGAATTAAACTTCTTTGTCTGCTGAGTGCATGGATTTGGATTGGGAGCTGCACTGACAGAGGAGAGAGGTTTGAATAAAATTATTATGAACATAACTAGAATTATTACATGCTCCAGTAGCATAAGCTTAGCTGATATCTGGCAAAGCATGATGGGACTTGTAGTTTTACAACATCTGGAATGCTGCAGGCTACCTCTTGCCTGGATTATAGCATCACAGTCATCATTGTTTGTGTATAAGGGAGCACAAAATATAATATATAATTTACATATGAAAACAGAGCAAGAACATTCTCCATATAAACTGCTTCTATAGCACAGTCCAGTTGTTTTCTGTTTTTAAAAGTACACAATAACATTTTGTGGCTGGTGTAACATAATTCAACTTGACTGAGATGCTGACTGCGGTTGGCTATTTATATTGGAGCCGTTAAACTTACCACAACCATTAACTTACTTAATGGATATGACCCACAATCTCATATGTCAAAGTATTAGTTTAAGGATTGATTGATGTAACAAAGCTTATGGTTACTCGGAATAAATTCTGTTGATACAAAAGTCTTTGTTGTGCACTTAATAAGAACAAGGGAGATCCTCTTACAAAAGCCACAGTCTATTTCTTTTTCTTGGTAGAGCCACTTTACGTATTGTGAGCCCATTTTTCCTATTGGGCTGTGCAGTAGTTTATTAGAAGAGGCTTCAGAAGTACCAGAAGGCTAAATGCAGGTTTAGGCAGCTGTCTAGGTAACGTTGGCAGTCCCTGCGGAAAAGGTAAGCCGCCACCGATCAGCTAACCCCTTACGGCGGCTTGCATGTTCAGGAGTTGAGGTTCAGCTGATCCCCTGCATTGGCACTTATCCATTCAGCTGACAGGGACATGGTAACTGAGCAACTAAGTAGGTAAAGTAATGGGTGCCACAGGGGATTGGCTGAGCTGCGGCTCCTGTATAGTACTGTACTATGCAGAACCAACAGCTCTGTTGATCCCCCTATGCTTTTGTAGCAGTACAAGTCAACAAAGCTAATAGTGGCTGGTGGGATGGGATGAAGCTTTGCTTAGGGTGTCCAGAGAGCTAGCACTGGTCCTGAGTAGTAGTTGAGAAGGAAACTGCACTGGCAAGTGATAGCCTATTAGCAGGGGAGGAGTTTACTTGGGAACTCTCGATGTGTCTTGTGTAAAATGTATTAAGCTTTGCTTGCAAATAAAAAAGTTTTACATCCGCTACTATTGAGACCTGGAATGACGTTTTATTTTAAGAAATAAACGTAAAAAGTTAAAGCAATGTATTTGATGTATTTAACGAAGCCAATAAATCATATTATTCTACTTGCCTACACATGGTAACATAAGACCGGATTCACACCTAAGAAGCTCTGGCTTCTTAGGTGCGTTATTTTAAGAATGTAAATACTGTGCATGCGAATCTGTCCACACTTCACTCACTCTTATTTGTGAATACAGTCCATAGCCATATTGTAAATGCATTTCAATAGGGCTTAGCAATGCTGAATTGAAGAGCACTATCCCAAGCACAGCAATAGAAATAGTCTTCTTAAAGTATCCTCGCCTAGGGCCGGATTTGAAGACCGCATATACGCAATCTACGTATCGAAAAGATAGGTAGATTACATTTAAAAAATGACTACGCATGCGCAGTGGTCAAAAACGGTTAACACCGGATGTATACGCAATACGTCCGGTGCTGTAAATTCGGCCCCTAATGCCAGATAGTCTGGTAGTTTACCAACAAAGGTGTACCAACACACATATAACGAACTACATGAGCCGTCATGGGGCCTGTTACAAGTGCTGCTCTGTCAGTCATGTTGTATAACAATATCTTCTATTGCTCTATTACTGATTAGGCTTGTACAATCAGCCCCCCTCCTAAATGAATCCCGTACCCTCTGTTAAACTTCAAACATGATCTGTGCCTAGAGAAATGCACTTGACATTTTGTGAACCTCATAAGAACACCCTGCGGATTAATGTGACACTGCTTAGGAATAAGACAATTGGCTGAATACAGTAAACGTCTCTGAATATATACAATCATCTTAAATATGTTTCAACACTACAAAGTAGAGAATTATCTGATTTCTGTGACTGCACTATGCTCGTGCCACCTTAGATTGTCAGCACATTACTAGAACTGATTTTTAATGCATTTTCTGGTCCTATAACTCTGTCCTTCTTGGTTTTAAATCACATTACAAATTACATCACCAACCATTATCTTGATGACTCTATTTTAATCTCCAAAAGATCTCTATTTGGGCTGTTCAATGAAGCAGTGTAATGAGTATTTCTGATGCTGACAAAGACGCTGTGAGCTGCTTCTTTCTGGAGAGGAAGCTCATGAGCTTATGGCTGCTGAATTAAGCTCTTCTGATGTTCTGCTTTGATGGGAAGAAATAAGGAATTTGTTGCTAAAACATATTTTAATTTGCTTTTAATTACTGCCTGGGGCTAAGAACAGGTTTACTCGGTCATGGGTTACTGGTATTTTCATGTGGATATTGTGTTATCTTGTTATGCTAGAGGTCAATGCATAAAAGATCTTCATGTCCAGGTGTTCTCACTTTTACATTTGAACCATGCCCGTGCAGTGATGTGTGTTGTTAAGTTAAAAGGAATATTATAGGAGCTGAACCTTAGATAATGGATCCTTACTGTATCTATGCATTCACTCTAGTCACTCATGCAGACATCCAACAGCAAGACCCTGTGTGAAAACTTAAGATCCGTTCGCTCTTTAATTGGTGACTGATCAGTCTTCTGAAATTGCTGGTCCTACCACTCTCCATCTATAATGTACATTATACTTTATTGAGCCGTTGTACAACTTTACAAGGTTGCACAACCTGTCCTTTTGCTGGATGCATGTGCAAATTATTGCAGTTCAAATAGTGACATTTTTGTATAAATGACAATTTGCATAGTTAATGTTTTCCAACATCTTCAAAATATGAGGCAATAAGTTTTCCAATTACTAACTTGTGGTCCAGTAAACGCAACCCATCATAAAATACCCATACTTGTTATGACTTTGCCAGAAGTGTGGTTGGGGTAAAACAGTTGCTTAGTGGTCAGTGGAATGTGGTAGTGTTATGATTACTTGGGGTTTGATGCAAGAATCAGAGGAAACCAATATATAATATTTATTAATTAACCTTCCTCTGGGAGGAGGAGGTATATAAAGCCAAACCACAGGCGTAGGTTATCTGTGCACATCGGCCTGTAAATAGTTCAACAGCAGCTCCTATGGGCAGGTCATTGTAATGTCCACAAATAAGAATAACTAGTCCATGTCTGCCCCTAGAGGCAAAAAAGGATACACCAGTAAAGGATGTAACAGGTAGTATACACATAGGGCCGGATCCAGACCTACGGGTGCCTTATGGGCGCCCGAGGTCATTACGGCCGTTCTCGGAGCGGGGAGTGCAATCTTACGTGTCCTGTTGCTACCTTAACTTTTACAATCTGATGGTAACGGGGCTTCCCCTCCCCTCATTAGTATGTCTATCTCCGCCTTCACGCCAGAGATACGACATGCGTAATAGGTGGGAAGCCCCCTTTTCGTAAGCGCCAGCGTACGTAACGTTACCCTTACGGCACCATAAGAAGGTTGTGCGATGCACACAACCTTCAAACAAGGGGAATTACATACAAGCAGTACGTAATTCCCCTCTCGGCCGTAGCCGAGGATCTAACCCATAGATACTACACTAGAATGCCTATGCCTCCTTTCTTTTATGAAGCTAAATGGTGACAACACGTTTCAGACTCTAATGGAGTGATGTTAATATACATGCTTGACTTCTCTCCTTTACCTCTTCCATTGGCTGCATACGCAGTGGTTTTGTCTGTTTTCTAAGTCTAGTTTGTTCTTTAAGTGTCAATTCCATGACTGCTTTTCCTCTGCATTATCACACTAGCTGCTCGATTAATTTGAGACTGCATATTGGTGTCATTATGTTATGACACATAATATGATCGACATTACAATGACATTACCAGTGATTGCTTATCTTGACACATCACTGGAGCGGTGAGTTGAGCAGAAGATGAAGCAGGAGGGACAAGGTAAGTTCTGAGTGTTGACTAAATCTATGTCCTTAGAAGATATTATGCAACATAATCCTATAACTACCCTACTAAACTACATCTCCTTCTCTGCACTAACCTGTCCCGGTTTCTCGAACAGTTGCGTATGCGCCGTGAATTTCAAAATGAGGCCATTTTCTAAAATACAAAATTTAGCCGTTTGCTGTGTGAATGTCAAAAATGGAAATTGGCAGTGGCACACGGAACCCATATAAAGCGGGCCTCATATTATGCAACAATCCAGCCATGCAGCTGATAAATGATTATTGTGCAGTGTATGGCAAAGATAGATTTTTTTTTTTTTTTTTTTTGGAATGCAGACAAAACACTTCTGACTTTAATGATCTGATTGTTTAGTCGGCATGGGTGATCAGACCGCAGCTGGGCTGATGCTATTCATGTCAGTGCAGGATGGTATATAGCAGTGTGTGGCCACTAGAGAATGTTTTTGGCTATTGGAATGTTACCTTAGTAAACGAGGACCAATTGTCACACTGAAAGAGCTTCTGTCTGTGTTCAACTCACAGAATGCACAGTACAGTATAAGAGAATAGTTGGGGTGGGTAATGTATGTGGGTACATGTTTTAAAAAGTGCTGCTATATGTAATCAAGTGATCTTATATTTGCTTATTTTATGTCCCCTGGTTTCCACAATCTCCTATGGCAGAATCTTTTTGTGCAAATAGTTCCTCTATTAAGCAGAGAGAGGCAAAATACGAAGTAAACATCTGTTTACTTTGTCCATTGTTGAACTCCGCTTCTCATCTTCGTTTCCTTTATTCAAATGTATGTATTTTAGTTATGCTGTCGGAGCATGGTGGATAGTAGTTTCACAGCACCTGGAATCTTAGCTCTTCTTTGCTTATTAGTTGTAATTGGGGATTAGTTATTGGAGATGACGAACCTTTCTTTACCTGTAGGGCTGAAGCTGATTGGTTTCTCTTTAGCTTACAATTTGTTACTTGTAAAAGTGAGAGGGAATACAAAGCAAACACTTGTTTAATAAATTAACCTCTTATATATTGTTAGATTAAAGTGTTATTATGTTGCACTGAAGGAGTTTATTTTATTAATGAATGTATAGCTAAGAACTTGTATTCATAATTCTCTAGAGAAAATAGTCACTGCTTGTGAGTGGTGTTGGCATTGGATTGGTGAGAGGGTAACTCCTGCTTCCAGAAAATCTGAGAATGGGAAATTCTTGGGGCATTACTGTTGGCATAGTCATATAAATTAGGGACATTATTGTGTGGCATCAATATGTGAGCTGAGGTTTCTAATGGTTTTTTATTTTTTCATGTAAGCTGTGAAGCACATAAAGAATAGTTGCCGACTCTTCCGGAATGTTCGGGAGACTCCCGAAATTCGGGCAGTTCTCCCGGTATCCAGGGACAGCCGGCAGATCTCCCGCAAGGGACTTAAGGCTCATGGTTTCCATTAAACTACGGCCTCAAGTCCTGCCCCCCCTGCCTGGCAACACTAGTGTACTAGTGTTGCTAGGGCAGGGAGGGACTTGATGATGCAAATTGCTTCAACAAGCCCTACCCCCATCCCTATGAAACCCCGAAATGGGTAACTGATAGTCAAGGGACGGGGTCTTAATGACACGATTTGCATAAATTGTGCCGTTAAGCCCCACCCCTGCATGCAACTATGGCTCCCCGCCGGGATCTCCTGGAGGGAAGCTTTTAAAGGTCGGCAACCCTGACATGAAGTAAGTGGGCTTCCTGTTGATTTTCAAGTTCTGAGACAAGACCACATCTCACCCTCCACCTAAACATATTCCATCACCCCTAAGCATTAGGCAATGGAATGGAAAGTTACAAACATTAATTTTCTGAATGTACTTATTTAAAGATATTAAAAAGCTTATGGGGTATAGTTATATTTACAGCTAGTTCTCCTATCTAGTATTGTTAATTTTCAAGTATTATTTTCAATAGTTTGGCAGTCTTCTGTTTGGCATTGGCAGAATATACAGCTTGAGGAAATCTTTGCTGCATTTCTTTAACAGTACCAACTGCCCATAAGATACCTGCCAGTTACAAGCACTTCATGATTTGGTTCTCCACACACAGGTGACCTTGTGGAAAGCACACAGCTTTTTACACTTTGATAAATGAAGACTGTAAATTTCAGCTGACAGCTAAGTACAAAGATGTGGTTGGTGTTTTTAACTCCTGTCCTTCTGCAGGACATTCATCTGCATTTCTTTCATTACCATGTTCTAACAAGCTTAATACCTGGATGCAACTCTTTTTAGAACTGGTTTATATTGTGCTGGCGTCATAAGAAAAGCTACAATTATGTCTTTAATCAACTTAAATCAAGCTTCCCCTTGTATTTTGCTGTTTGACCCCCTCAGTTCTTCTGAATGACCATTCACATGGTTGGAGAGTTACAGCATAAACTGTACCACACTAACTTATAAGGATACTAAATTTCTAAAAGTTTTCAGACCTTTAAAAGAGGAGCGCCTGACTGCTTGTTTATTGGTCACATTAATCGGTGGTGGCGTTAAATTACCATAAACAGTTAATGTTAAGACATCTTATTTTTTTTTTTATATTTTCATACATTTCTATACATTTTCAACAAAACAGAATTACAAACTTTTATTTCTTGTAGAGTTTTGTGTATCAGTCAGTCTCATTGACTCCCTCTACTAATTGTATATTCTGCCTTGTTGTTGTACAAGGGTGTGGGTCCCTGCTAAGAACAGCCCTATTTCGATAGGGCCATTCTCTCCCAGCCAGTTTCCAACTGGCTTTGATATTGATTGCTTATGCATCGATGAAGCATAGCAATCGATCCACGGAGCACCGAACGCGGTGCTCCGAAAGGTAACGTTAGACACTACCCCAACCCTTCCTCTAATTCTAAATCTAACCCTCCCCTTCCATTACCCTAACCCTCCCCTCTCCCTTCCCCGCAGCCTGACCCTAACCCTCCCTTCCTCGCAGCCTGTCAATAATACTCCCTTCTATGCCCTAACCCTAACCCTCCCTTTCTAAGAGCCTAACCCCCCACTCCTAACGCTAAAAGTCCCCAGAGAGGTTAGTCACCTCTCCGGAGCTGTTAGCGGTGGTTCCCGAGGGTCTCTGCGAAAATGAATGGGTGAGTATGCCAGTCATAAAAAAAAAAATTATAAAATGGGCCCCTATTCAAAATAGAGACAGTTGAAAAGTAACTTTCGTCTCAGCTTCTGAAAGGAGCCTTTGATGCGGGGACTGCAACCGATTGTACACACATGCCTTGTTTACTACTACGACTCCTAACCTGCATCATTTTTTGCTCAGATCTTCTACCATTCTTAACATGTATCCATTCTGCTCAGGTTGCAGTTTTTAATATTTTTTGTGGGTTTACAATGGAGCAGTTTTAAGAATTGATAGTATTAGGTGAGAAAGACACATTTTCAACAAATGGAGCTCTGTGTATCATACACTTATTTTTGTAATGATCTTGTTTTTGCCCTTTAAATTTTGATCAGCACTTGTACAGCACCACACGCACCTGTAGGGGTACCAAATAAAGATGCTTTATAAGAGTGTAGATTTTTTGAAAATATATAATTCTGCATTTATTGTAAGTATTAAATATTGTTTTTAAAACTTTGTTAATGTTATAATGTTATACAGAGAAGAAATTGCACAAACTAGTGAGTGGCTGAATGAAACCATTTGTTGGCTAGCTCTATTAAACCCAGTGCAGCAGAATTTTGGAAAGCACAAAATACAATATGTGGTGCAGAAAAAAAGTCTCCTGTCCATGGTGCTGAATATCATTCATGAATAAATATGCTTCTTAAATACAATGGGCTAGATCCAGACTTCAGTAAGTGCTTGAAATTAGTTACTCCTGGGCTAAACCATGTTGATGGTAGGGGGAGTCAAGGTAATTGTATTCTTTGCATGCAGGGATATATCTTTGAATTGCTTACTGCACACAGATACTGACCAGCTTTACTATCACACTGTTATTTAGACTTGGGATAGGAGGAAACATCTCTCATCTCTAATACTGTTTGCAACAGATGAAATATGACTCCCCTGCAATCAACAGAGTTTAACTCATTTCAAGCACTTACTTAAGTCTGGATCCAGCCCAATGTGCTCAGCTTTACTAAGCTTCAGTGTGTGTTTGGCAGATGCTGGCACTACCGGCCCCAAAGGCAATTTTGGAAGGAGCCCAGGATGCTGTTGCCGGTCTGGTTGGCCCTATTTCAAAAAATGTTATAGCTGCCAGGTTAATGGCGGCTGTATCATTGTTCAAAAAAAATCTGATAATAGATAATTGCTATTGGGAACAGGAACCTATTTCCCTGTTTCCAGTAGCTACAGGCTGAGGCAGGTGTATTAGGGTTAGGCTGTGGTGGGTATAAGGATAGGTTTAGAACTTAAGGGAAAGATTAGGGGTAGGCTGTGGAGCATGGAAGGTTAGGGTTAGGCTGTGGGTCATGGAGGGTTAGGGATAGGCTGTGGGGAATGTAGGGTTAGGGCTGAAGAAGGGGACATTTAGGGTTAGGCTGCGGGAAACGGAATATTAGGAAAGGGTTAAGGGTAGGGTTAGCTAAAAGCACTTACCTTTCGGCGGTTGTCTCTTCACAACTGCAGGAGTCTCATCATCTCTGCTTTCTACAATAGAGACTGCCAGCAATTGCAAAAATACCATCGTACTGACAAACCACAACCCCTCTTGCTAGTCTAGTCTGGTTCTAAATGTGTCCCTCTCTTAGCAAGTTGCATACCAAGGTAGCTTTCTGTTTGTGTACATTATTTGTAATAAAATGTGTTGAATGCAAATAATAATAGCACCACAGTAGCAAATTATACTCCAAATGTCATATTTTTCTTATAAGGTGCATTTATGTTGCATTCGTGCGACACTAACATTAACAGCTGAATCAGAGTTTTGCAATGTGCAGTTATGAACACGTGTCCCGAAAAATACAAACAGATCCTGAGCTCCAATAGAACCACTACTTCCTTCATAGAGCACCTCTAACTTTACGTGTGTACTTATGTGCGTATATGTATTCCGTACGTGCGATTCTAGGTAACCGCGCCCTCAAAGACTCATTTAAATGCCCCCCCACCCTCTTTCACTGAATTTTTTTAGGTATGTATTTCAACCTCTCCCCTCCGTATATTCTACTAAGTTACTTATGCAAATAAAGTTACTACGCATGCGCTAAATAGTAGTAAAGTTTCAGAAGCGGTCCCACAGCTTTTCCCTATCTTCTCCTTACCTGCTCTGCAAATAACAAACATATGGTCTCTTCTTTCTGTTTTTGCCCATTCTCAAAAGTGGCCAGTGAGAAGATGCTACTGAGATTCATGAAGTGTGGTGTGTAGCGGAATGTTGCAAGGTGTTTTTCAATAGCATTGTTTTAGCAGTCATAATTGCACAATGGGCCTGATCCTGAACTACGGTCGTCGTCGCTTGGACGGCGGGCGTAAGCGTAAGATCGGCTTTTCAGCCGATCTGCGCATGCGCCGGACAGATGTTACGGCAACGCCAGATCGTGGATCGTGCGTCCGTAGCAGCGCCGTAGGGACGCTGGAGGGGACGTCCTCCAGCGTCCCTATGTTCAGGTTAGTGTAGGTGGGTGGGGGGAAAGGTAGTTAAATGAGGGTAGGAGGGCGGGTTAAGCGGCCATACGATCG
>WWET01002811.1:104608-115673 GCA_011038615.1 Limnodynastes dumerilii | reverse complement strand
CATGGTTGCCTACTTTTGCAAATGAATATCAGGGAGATTGTAAGAGCACTATCAAGGTGCTGCACCAAAGGGGTGTGTCCTGTAGCACCAAAGAGGTGTGTCCTGTGAATAGCTCCACCCATAGGTGTATCTAGCACTGCCAGGAAAATTATTTTACAATAAAAATGTCAGTATTTATTGATTATTAAATTGTGAGTGAATACTTTCATTACTATCTTTATAGAAAAGCTAAAAGTGATGCTGCAGCTGATTAACAAGATTCTTTCATTACATTTTGGCCTCCATGGGTCATGTCATCTCCATAGACCTCAATGGATGCAATTAGAATCAGGGAGATTACCAAACACTTCAGGGAGTTAGGGAGATCACCCATTCTTCAGGGAGTCTCCCTAATATTCAGGGTGGCAACTATNTGTGTATGGTCTTTATATGCACATCTAGGCTCTGTGGCTACCATGACAGTTGTTAAACTGCTTTTGAAATGTGTCACTATTTTTCAGCAGATCTATTTCAGAAAGATGTTTTTAAGGGCGTTAAAAATGGAATGTAATTTCTGCGCTGATGGTCTGTTTTCCCCAATGACACAGCTGAAAACTTAATTGTATCATTGCCGACACCTTTTAAACACTAAAAATTTTAGTCCCAGAACAGGTAGCATGTGGAATGGTCTTACTTTCACAAGGTTCCATTATGGTTAGGGTTAGGTATTGGGATAGGAAGGGTAAGGGTTAGACTTCAGAGGGGGGAGGGTTAAGGAAGTGGAGAGGGGAGATTAGGGTTGGGCTACCAGGGTTGTGTGTCCCCACATAGAAAATCTGATTTTCGAGAACTGGCTGGGATTTCGATTGCTATGACTCGATGAGGCATAGCAATTGATCCAGGGAGCACTGAAAGCTCTGTGGTGTGAAAAGTAGTAAACAAAATAGTCCCCCACTCCATTCCTTAATTCTTACCCTAACCCTCGCCTCTCACTACCCTAACCCTCCCTTCCTGGCAGCCTGACCCTAACCCTCCCTAAATTGCAGCCTGACCCTAACACATCATCTCCTGCAGCCTGACCCTAACCCATCCTCTCCTGCAGCCTGACCCTAACCCTCTCTCCCCTGCAGCCTGATCCTAACCCTCCCTACCCTGCACAAATAATTTACTTGCCTGATCAGAGCCGAGAGCGGCGGTGGAGGGATATCGCGCATTGCAAAAGTACCGTACTCACCCATTCAATAAAAAAAAGTTGAAAAAGGTAAGTATTTAAAAATGAGGCATCTGAAAAGGAAATTTTGGATGTCCCATTTTCGGCAATAAGATTTCTTAGCGGGGAGTGTAACCGGGCTACCGGATGAGGATGGTTAAGGTTAGACTGGACAGGAAGGGTTAGGGATACGATGAATTGAACTTACCTGTCACCAATGTAGGTAAGGAGAACCTTACCCGTGCGTTTACTCCATGTAGGTGCCGAGTTGAAATCTGCAGGCCGGGACTTTTGACCTGACGTGTGGTGCTGTACACTGGCTGTCTGTGATTGTAATTTGACAATATTTCAAGCAGTTTTCTGGTTGGACTAGATCCTGAAGCAAGTCATTATACTGGGGGATATGCAGTGCCGGATTCAACTTTTACATTAGAAGTGGACCCGGGATCTAGTGCTGTGAATAAGCTAAAAAGGGACTTTTTATAAGACTGTTTAACCTAATTATCTTCTCTATATGGTGTAAATGGTCATACATTAGCGCACCATATTGTTTTTTTGATACTTATAATTCTTAATTGTAAGTATACCGTAGGCCAGTGTTGGCTAACCTGCGGCACTCCAGGTGTTGTGAAACTACGAGTCCCAGCATGCCTTAACTGCAAAAGCATAGCGAATACCTGACAAAGCATGATGGGAATTGTAGTTTCACAACACCTGGAGTGCCACAGGTTAGCCAACACTGCCGTAGGCAGTACCCTGCTTCCTTCTCATTGTCTTGTGTCATCTGCCATATCGCTTGTGTTTATTACAATCTGTAAAACGTGCAGGCTGCCAAAATATCATAGAAGGTAAATCAATTGAATTTCACAACATTTAATTAGTATTTATCTTTTTATTCTTTTGTAGCATAGAAGCGTTTTTTCCGTAGCGGCTCTGCTAATAAAACAGTATGATTCTTTATTTGTTTTGCTTCCAATAATTTGTTTTAAGAAAGGACTGTTGCCAAATGCTTTCACAACACGGTGGCTTTGTCACATCTGTGCAGGGGTTAGCTGGGCAGATGAACGGATATTATATTGTTGTAAAAGTTCTGGCCTCCTAAGGCTTATATATAGACCGCCAGTACTTTTTGTAAGGGTACTTGGTGGTTCTCAATACCCTTTTCAGCAGCCCTTCTTGGTGATTACATACGGCAGGATCTCTTTTTGTTCTGAGACTATACTTGAACCGTAAAATGGGCGCATTAAAGTGGGGCATGACTGTGGACTATTTTACTACAATAAAGTTGGCCATACACTAGAGCGACTATCGGCTCGAACACCCAATTATCGGGCGATCGGGCAAATAATCGCTGTAGTTAGATGCCAAGATCAATTTTTCAAACCCCAAATAAATGCACCAGAAACGCTATGGTACGATATTTTACAATATTTTAAGGGAGCCAATCAGCAAGCTGAATGGGTCCCTATTCTTCAATGCTGCTGCTGTATATCTATGTACAAAGCTGCTCTGACAGCTCTAAAGTATACCTTCAAAGTTGTGAGAGCAGCATAGTACATAGATATGCAGTAGTGTCTATTGTATGGAGTAGTACAGACAGGGATCAGCCAAAGCCACGCTTCACACAGCGTGGCTTCGGCTGGTTCCTGTCTGTATTACTCCCTGCAATAGACGTTCCTGCAGATCTATGCACTATGCTGCTCTGACAGATTTGAAGGTATACTTTAGAGCTGCCAGAGCAGCTTTGTACATGGATATGCAGCAGCACCGAGAGCCCTGGCCCCCCTCTTCTGCTAGGATTATCGGTCCCAGCAGAGGAGGTGTATGGTGCTGATAACGGGACGATTTTCCGCTTGGGCTACCCCCTGTTGGGACCGATAATCATCCTAGTGTATGCCCAGCTTAAGGCAATTGCATCAATTTATAACATTATATGAATACATATGTTACATGTACACTTATGTTCTGCACCATAGGGAAGTATGTAATGTTACCATTATAATCACTTTCTTTCTCTCAACTAATATACAGTACTGTTCTAGTGACATGTAATATAAAATGACTTTGCATGGCCACACTTCACGTAACACTGGGAGTAGTTATTAGGATATTGTTGACTGAAAACTGTAATGACAGAGGGAGTGCAATGTATTAAATTTAACTTTATTATCTATGTTATCTGATAAAAATCAATATGCAAACCTTAAATAGTCCTGTGCAGTCTGCATAAGCTAGCTGGCATAGATGTGGTATAAGATGGCTTACAAAAGTGCGGAATGAGGCTGCTTGAGATACTCTATTCAATTAGTTGGCCAACTGATCAATACTATTGTCCATTACTACAATAATTGACTGTCAAAGCCTCTGGGTACCGAGCAGAAGACACAGCTCATTAAAATTGAGTCAGATTGCTTAGGAGCATTAATTGTGTCATTGACCCCATTGAGGTAGGCTGTCATCAAAAATGTTTCAGTGAGCATTTATTTGTTAACTTGAAATTTAACTATTTTCATCTAAGTGAATTGTCATGTACTTTAGAATTGCACACAAATTTTATGAATTGCAAACACTTTCTCAATAAATAAAGAAACTGTAAATTAATTTCTGTTTATATACAGTTAAGGTTTTATTATTTTATATATTACCAAACTTGTGATGATGAGTGATGAGTTTAGTTATACATTGGAGAAGACCAATGATAAGTAAAAAGTTTCTATCCTGTCCGGATACTTATCAGGCAATTGACACAGGCAACACTGGCCAGAAGAAAACGGTGTACATTTTGATGCAGGGTTAGAAGACTACAACTAAATATTATATTTTAAATAGAAAAATTAAAAAAATATGTTAATAATATATTGGATTTCAGGTCCCTGTAGCATTGAACTGACAATGATGTGACCTCCATGAAATTCCCTCCAGACTCCCACTAGCCAAATAGTTCACAAAATTCCGTTTATTTCCAACCAACTTTAAGGGAAGTGGAATTGAGTCTTTTCAGTTCTAGTTGGAGGCGTGACCTTGGCATTAAAGTGTGCAACCATACCTTCTGGAGCGGGTTGACCACAATGATAATGCGGGGCTGTATGCAGAACTCCAGCCGCATTGCATTTGCGGCCTAAGTTTCCAGTAGTGTTACTGCGCATGCGCAGTAATTTTGTTTCGTAATCTACGTTACTTTTAAAGACCGCCTATACGCAATCTACGTTGCAATAAGTAACGTAGATTATGTAACAAAATTACTGAGCATGCGCAGTAACACATTGCTGAAATGTGTTATGATGAGTTCTGCATACGGCCCGCAGTCACCTTCACTACTATGTTTCTTTACAGACCATACATGCTTAAATCTGAGGCATAGTCTGTGATCCATCTAGTGCTTTTGTGCTGTTACTGAATACCAATGTTGAAATACAAATAAATATAACATGGTTCTAACCTTCTTTTTGTTTTTTATCTTGTAGAGTTCCAACATTTCTGTGAGGAGGATTACTTGGATTTATAGTTCCCCAATCAAATTTATGTATGGCTTGGCTAAAGTTGCAGCCTCTTGCATCGACTTTTCTCCACTTTGGACTTGTTACCTTCATCTTATTTATTCAAAGTCTTAACGTTCATGCTGTTACCACAGGACATGCCCCAAGTACTGGACAAAACCAAAGCTGCTCAGGTTCCTTTGAATGTAAAGAAGGAGTCATTTTGCCAATATGGTACCCAGAGAACCCATCCCTTGGGGATAAAATTGCCAGAGTCATTGTTTACTTTGTAGCAATGATCTACATGTTTCTTGGTGTGTCTATCATTGCAGATCGGTTTATGGCATCAATAGAGGTCATAACATCACAGGAACGGGAAATCATAATAAAAAAACCTAATGGGGAGACCTCTACCACCACTATTCGGGTCTGGAATGAGACAGTCTCCAACTTAACCCTTATGGCACTTGGCTCTTCTGCCCCTGAAATCCTTTTGTCTCTGATTGAAGTGTGTGGACATGGATTTGTGGCTGGGGATCTTGGTCCATCAACTATTGTTGGGAGTGCAGCATTTAACATGTTCATCATCATTGCCATCTGCGTCTATGTCATACCTGATGGAGAAGTCAGAAAGATCAAGCATCTTCGAGTTTTTTTTGTAACGGCAGCATGGAGCATTTTTGCATATATATGGTTGTATATGATTCTCGCTGTCTTCTCTCCTGATGTGGTCCAAGTATGGGAAGGCTTGCTCACCCTATTTTTCTTCCCTGTGTGTGTTGTCCTTGCCTGGGTGGCAGACAGACGTCTTCTCTTCTACAAATATATGCATAAAAAGTATAGGACAGACAAACACAGAGCAATTATGATTGAGACAGAAGCCGAGCATCCAAAAGGGATAGAAATGGATGGTAAGGTTATGAATTCTCATTTTCTAGATGGAAATCTATTAAACATGGATGGCAAAGAAGTAGACGAATCTCGCCGAGATATGATTAGGATTCTTAAAGATTTAAAGCAAAAACATCCAGAGAAAGATTTAGATCAGTTAGTAGAAATGGCAAATTACTATGCTTTATCACATCAACAGAAAAGTAGAGCTTTTTATCGAATACAAGCCACCAGAATGATGACTGGTGCAGGCAACATCCTTAAGAAACACGCTGCTGAGCAGTCCAAACGAAGCTCCAGCCTGCAAGACATATGCTTGGATGAATCTGAAGAATTTGTGTCTAAGATCTATTTTGATCCCTGTTCCTATCAATGTCTTGAAAATTGTGGTGCTGTCTTGTTGACAGTTGTAAGAAAGGGTGGTGACATTGCCAAAACCTTGTTTGTGGACTATAAAACTGAAGATGGTTCTGCAAATGCAGGTGCTGACTATGAGTTCACAGAAGGAACCTTAGTTTTCAAGTCTGGAGAAACCCAAAAGGAGTTCTCCGTTGGGATTATTGATGATGACATCTTTGAAGAAGATGAGCATTTCTTTGTGAGACTCAGCAATATACGAATAGCTGATCCACAAGAACCAATGGAACCCAACAGTTTTAACTACCCGAAAGCAGTTTTGGTGTCTCCCTACGTTGCATCAGTTACTATCTTGGACGATGACCATGCTGGGATTTTTACATTTGAATGCGATATTATACGTGTCAGTGAGAGCATTGGTGTGATGGAGGTTAAAGTTCTTAGGACATCTGGTGCCCGGGGCACTGTCATAGTCCCATTTAGGACAGTTGAAGGGACAGCAAAAGGTGGGGGAGAAGATTTTGAAGATGCATATGGAGAACTGGAATTTAAAAATGACGAAACTGTGTAAGTCCAATTTTTTTTATTTTTTATACTTATCATGTGGCCTTAATTTAATTTTTAAATCATAATAAGCAAAATCAATTCCTGAATATATTGTTGTTTTTCTTATTAAATAACCCAAGTCTTATTTAAAAGGGGACATTTATTCCTTACGTGGGATTATAGGGTAGTAAGAATACTTAAATTTAGTTAGACGTATACTGATATTAGATATTTACAATTGTTATAGTAGAACAATATATAAGAAGAAAGCTGGTAACATTTGTCTTTGATGCTGATTTTTCTGAAATATTTTCAAGTTATATACTGTATTCTCGTAAATATGAACGGACTAACCTTTGCTTAGGAGTAATGAGCGTTAAATACCTGGTCACAACTAGTCATTTGTAGTTCTGATTCATGCAAGTGGGATCCTAATAATCCTAAAATCAATTGTATTGCAATTGGCTCTCTGACTATAGCATGAGCAGGTTAGCGGAATCCTGCTGTATCCCCACATCAGAGCAAGCGCTTGGGTAACCACTCCCATCGCTTGCGCAAACATCTGACATCAAGACTCTGTCTTAAAATTTCTGAGCCATTCGAGTTCAAATAGTGATGGATTGAAGTCTGAATTGGTTGACAGTGTAAGATGAAGCCCCTCCCACTTGTGAGCACAACATGGCCTCCCTGTCGGAAGCTGTCATTTGCTGGAAATCTAAATCGAGCGCATTGAGCTCCAATCAGGTCACCCAGATTCGTTCAGATGTGCAAATTGCGTAGTCTTAGATTTTCAAATTTGTTTGCATGGAAAACGGACAGTTATTGGAAATCTAGATCCGGTCCAATATTGCCTATAGGGTGGTCTATTGCTATATGCTTTAAGAGCCCAAGGCTGGGGTCTGAATCACTGCTACAAATAAATTTATGGAAAAAAGATGCCATCTGCTGCCAAATTAGTTCTGATCCTGTTTGGAGAACACACGTAATATTTGTAAATATTGAACCTAAGATGAAACTTAATAGAAACAGCAATATAGGTGCATATCTTGACAGATTGATAGATCAGTAGACTTAATAGATTATAGATCAGTGTTTCTCAACCTTTTTGTGGTGTGCATCAGTTCCCCACTATAGAATGAGATCAAATACTACTGTCCAATCTCATTCTATTCTCAATATCCTCTCTCTAGAATACCAACTCCATCTTATATATTTGTGATATTATCATGCAGATACACACCCACTCCCCATATATACTTACTACATATTTTTGTAATGTTTTTAAATTGCATTTTTTTTTTATGTCATTCAGTCCCCAACATATATTGTTAAATTTACTCTCTGCCATCTAGTATCACTCTTGATTAAAATACAAATTTTTCCAGATGCTATAACAACCAGTTTGCCCAAGTACCACCAGATAGTGGTTCATGTTCCACCAGATGCTATAACGACCAGTTTGGCCAAGTACCACCAGATAGTGGTTCATGTACCACCAGTGGTACTCGTACAGCTGATTGAGAACCTCTGTTCTAGATCATATTTTTTTACCTCCTTAAGTTTCTTTGTTACATTGCAATTTAATTGCCTTGCGACTCTTAAAATTGAAATTACACGTAACATACTCATAAAATGATGATCTGTAGCATCCATGATCCTCTACTGTGTTTTTAAAGGTTGCTATTGTTTAACATGCAAATGATGCATTATGAAAGCTAATGGGTATCTGGATCATTGACCCACATAAACATTGTTCCTACGCTCATAATTAGGCAATAAAAATTGTGTCTACACTCAGAGTTAGGCAGTATTAGAACAGTCCACTATCAATTTTGATATAATCTCTATCTACAGGTAAAGTATACTTGCTCTCTTTTAGAACCCCCTAACAAGTCGTGATTTTTACTGTAAATCTGATAGAACTTAGGAAATTCCTCTAAATTCCAGGAAAGAAGGCACATGGGAACTCTGATTTTCTGATGTGATCAAAAATCTATATTTTCCTATCATGTAGCAATCCCTATAATGAAAGCAACTGGGGCCATTCAGTATAGGTTAATCACCTGAATTTTTTGTTAGTACACCTTAAAGTTTGGGTAATACAAATCCAGCTTCAGAACTCTCCTTATTAGCATAAGGTCCACAGGGATGTGGCTTTAAAAGATCAAAATGTGGTTGTACCTCAACACTTTCCCAATAATCTATTCTCCTCACAGTAGCAGAAAACCACAAAGGGAATACAGTGTATAATAGAAAAATATTGATGCTAGGATGATTATAGCAAGCCTAGTTGCAACACTCATCCCATCTAATTCACAGGAATACCACTTCACTTATTAATGACTACAATCCAATAAAAGTCCTTTAGAATTTTTCTCTTATGATGGATGTTTCACTTCTCCTCATCAATGTAGAAGGAATTGCTCTATTTAATGGGACGATTTTGCTTGTTTTGTGCAGTGATCTCTGCATGAAGGTTATTTCACTATATACAATTTACTTAAACTCATTTAGTGCAGACAAGACCTATATAAACCTGCCTAGCAATCTTTCCCCATGCAAATCATCAGATCACTCATCAGTCCATGTAATGTAATCCATTTAATGCTAATTTATTGTAGTGAGTATTTGTAAAGTGGATTTGAGCACATGCTTTTAATTGTCCCCTTGAATGTACGTATTTTGTCCGAAATCCGCTTTCCAAACCCTACCTTAACTTTTGCCCACGTAACCGATGTCATCCGCTCACGTACGTATGGGCAACACGTATTTACGCAGCTAAGCACGCCCATACTGTACACTTTAAATACAAACCCCCGCCTACATAGCGTATTTCAGACGTATTTTTGACAAACGTAAAATTGGCACGCCCACGCGTAAGAATTTACGTGACACATACGTGAATGGCCCATACGTTCACACTTACGCTACGCTACGGAGCGTATTTTCTATGGTGCGTATGCGCAGTACTTACCAAAAGGCGATTTTACGTCTCCGCCACGCGTAAATTCGCTCACAAGCATTGTTCTGGATCTGGCCCCATGTCACCAGATATCTTACCAGTGTGTACTGTCCAAAGATCTCCTCATAGACACAGTGCACACTTGCAAAACGTAAAAGATATCTTTCAATGGTTGATCTGGTATATTAGGAGCTCCAAAAGATCAAATCAAAAGATCACAGACAGTTTTAAAAGATTTTTGAGCATCTTTGGACAGTACACACTGGGCAGATATCTGGTGATACGGTCTGATTGTGTGATTGAAGAGATTTTCTTTCGAAAATCTGTGTACTCAGCCTTAAAAAGTCGAAAAGTGTGTACTCAGCCTTACATTGCCATTCTGTTTAAAATCATTGTGGTCTTCTCTGTTTTATATTTATTTCTAGATATAGTTGTAAAGTACTTGTATGTAGGCCTTCTTGTGTCGTTAAATAAACTTTTTACTCATTATTTACAAATTGTGAATGTGATAGATTCTGAAATTAGGATTATGGTATATATTACTACATGTATTTATTACATGTGACTGAAGAACTATATTTAACAAAAGTTACTAAAGTAACTTCTATTAATCAACTATATATATATAATCCTATTTCACTGTATTTCAACAGTATATTTCATCTATCAAAGTAGTAACAATTTAACATCACATCATGCAGCGTGAGTTGTCCTAGTTTATACCTAATCTACAGCATACCAGTTATGTTTGATAGAAATGTAGTTTGCAAACTAATAATGTATTTGGTAAGAAAACTATTAATTTCACCAGCATACTAAATTATGTATTTTTTTTCTTTTTAGTGATTTATCTCTGTGCTCTAGGTTTGCTGGTAGTTCTTTTGGCAATGTTGATAAAGTAAGAATGATATAAATTAATAAGCAGAGGACTGGGTGCATATTATGTGGGTGGCATCACTTTAGTTGGCGGGTAAATTCTGTTGTTTCTGTTACATTAGTAATTGCCTCACTTCAAGACAAACTAAATATTGAACACAGAGCATTGCCAAAAAGACCTTGGTGCCTGCCAATAGAAGCTAAATGAAGCCTGCAGTGAATGCTTTGATTATGATTCATCAGAGCATTCAGTGTATAATTTATCTTATGTATCAGTCGCAGCTTTTGGAAAAGAAAAGTTCAGATCTTAATGAAACTTGTCATCTCTATGCACCCTTTGGTTGTATTCTATTTTGTGCATTATGTGCTTGGCTCCCATCTTCTTTGGCCACTTCACATTTCTTCATAGTCCCTTTGTCATGAGTTTTACAGAATGAATCTGTAAATCACATGACTCGGACCACTGTTATAGATGATCGCTAACAATTGTCATGGATATTGTGATAAATATTTCTAGTACAAACTTTTTATGAGAAATATGACCATACATAACCATCCTAATCGTTCATGGTTCCAGAATCATTTCAGTTTAAGCTTTGTTCACAATTCATCTAACTTACAGATTTGTAATAAATTTGTTGTAAAAAGCGTTTCTACTGGCAAGAACACAATATAAATCTTCAACTATATTCTGTCTTTCTCTTTCAATATATCTTTTCCTATGTTATTTGTGTGTGTGTATGTGTGTGTATATATATATATATATAT
>WWET01002811.1:77006-93787 GCA_011038615.1 Limnodynastes dumerilii | reverse complement strand
ATTTTCTAAATCATCTATTTTGTTTTCTAAATCTTTAATGCATTGTATTTGCAAAGAGCGTTATTTTGCAATGCAATTTAGGAGTCATCAATGTTGCTGACTCTCTGTTCCAACACCCTTACGTTTGGTATTGGATTCCATGGTTGCTATGACCGTTGTTATGTTTTTTTGCAGAGCTTTAAACCGGGTATCAAACACTGGGACCAGCTTTTGTTCCATGAGAGGTAATAAATGCAGTGACAATTCTCAGGCTGTCTTTGCCAATGAAACCTGTGGAATAATAACTTCAGGCATGGGTATTGAGGAAGGATTTCCCAGTTGGCGGGGGTGAGGTTGGGGCAGTTCTAGTAGCAGCTGAGCTTGATTGGGTTTGACTAAGTTCACCCAACACCCTTACGTTTGGTATTGGATTCCATGGTTGCTATGACCGTTGTTATGTTTTTTTGCAGAGCTTTAAACCGGGTATCAAACACTGGGACCAGCTTTTGTTCCATGAGAGGTAATAAATGCAGTGACAATTCCCAGGCTGTCTCTGCCAATGAAGCCTGTGGAATAACTTCAGGCATGGGTATTGAGGAAGTAGGAGATTTCCCAGTTGGCGGGGGTGAGGTTGGGGCAGTTCTAGTAGCAGCTGAGCTTGACTGGGTTTGACTAAGTTCACCCGTTCTGGGGCCAGATTTACTAAGCTTTGGGTTTGGAAAAGTGGAGATGTTACCCAAAGCAACCAATCAGATTCTAGCTGACGTTCTCTAGTATGTAATAGGAAAGTGAGAGCTATAATCTGATTGGTTGCTATGGGCAATATCTCCACTTTTCCAAACCTGCTGCTTAGTAAATCTGGCCCCTGGTATCTTCAGAATTGCCAAGATACCCTTTCATATCCTTGATTTATAAGGATAGGTTGATAATAAGGTGTTCAGTTGTATTCAGTGCGGTATACGATGGTTTTTAGTACACCTCCACCTGTTATGATCTATTTAGTATAGTTTGGTTTTTCTATTTTTTCTCTCGCCTTTAGAGTTTATTATCACCAGGAAAAAGGTAAGTGCTATAATGATATTTTACCCTGTGGGCATTGGGATCTGTAGGTGTGGCAGATCACCTTATATCTGTAAAGTATAATCTTCCATTCATTTTCTAATTATTAATCTGATTAATTTAGTATCACCTGTAAGAGTAGGGCAGAGTATCTATAAGCCTCTATCCGTGAGATTGTAAGTTGCAAAACAATAGAGATTCAACCCTTAGGCTACAACAGCAAGCACAATAAGCACAATAAGTATGAAAAAAAAGAGAAGCAACGTTAGAAAAAGCACAGGATCAGTACTTATCTCTCCAGTGCAAATGGGGATTAGTCCAGGAGATGTGATCACAGCCTGTATAGTTCTGCAACTAACAAAAGGCCTGTGTTTTGTCCAGTCTTGAAGATGCCTGTAAGCCAAAAAGGAGGAATACATTTGTAAAGTTCACAATATCTCTTGGACGTCTGACCGGTTGTTAGTTGCCTTTGAATTTGATGCTGTCCTTTCAGAAACGCTGAGTTAATGGTTCCAAGGATGTGGGTTGTAGAGCAGGTTAGCAACGTCCCAGGTGTTTCTGAAAATTTGTATTGTATGTATCCAGGTATTACAGTGTGATATAGGATGACTTCAGGTCACATATTTTAGGAAGAGGAGAGGCTTCGTTGCTGCGTATTCAGGCATGGCGAATTAAGTGACTTAATAAATTTGTAAACTTCCACTATATCTCTAATGGACGTCTGATCAGTTGTTAGTCACCTTTGAATTTAGTGCTGTCTTTTCAGTTAATGGTTCCAAGGGTGCAGAATGTAGAGCAGGGTAACAACGTCCCAGGTATTCTGAAGATTAGTCAATAAAGGAATCCCTTTGTACTAATGTGTCAGCTGTGGTGTGTTTTTGCCTCATTTCCCTGCCTCCCCCCGCCCATTTCCATGCAAATCCTTAAGATCTTAAAGAATCGCAGTACTTAAGATCTTAAGTGCTTGCGATCGATTCAAACTTACGCTCTTAGCGAATTTACGCTCCTAACCGCTACGTACATGGCGTTGCACTATTACTACGCATGCGCAGTAATGCGAATTTTCTAAGATCCTAAATATACGCTCCTAAGTGCCGTGGAAATCGTATCTCTGAATCAGCACCATAGTTAGCTTCTGAGCTCTGCAAGGCGAGATTAGTTAGCACTTTATGGAGATGCTGATAGATGGTGTGGATGAGGTTGTATACCGGAAGTGAGAGCCCGTTAAGCTCAAGAGCTGCAGACAGGAATATGGCCGGTTTTTGCACCTTTTTTTGTACTAGGGCCAGAACTCCTGGTGAAAGGTGCGGTCAGGGAGCTTGGTAAGACTGTTACCACTTGCCTGCCACTATCCTCAGAGAAGACTGATTCGTCCCGTCCGTAGCAGATCCTCAAAGGTGATTTTAGGAGACGGGCCCATGTTATTAACTAAGGATATCCAAATATATCTCTGTTTTAGACTGGTTTGCTATAAAAAAACAACAACAAAAGAAAACAAAACATTATGACATCGGTTTTTACCGGTACAAAAGTGCTTATTAGTGATTCTTGGAAAGAAGGTGATGGTAGTTTGCTTCAGGGACTCAATGTATTGTGTTGGGAGCCTAGAAGTATTAATCTCCACTCTCAGAGGTATTCTTTACAAGTTATGCTGGCAGCTGAAATCATAATCTTTATACACCCAAATGCTTTGTACAACTGATGTTGGCTCGTACACACTGTAGTAAACAATTATTGCAGAGTACATAATACATTATAATGGCAATGGGAGGATTGAAAGTTGGCTGCATTAATGGACACTGAATTTGTCTTTGCTGGGATAGAAATGGCAGCAAGGGCTTTGTAATACAATAAAAGAAGATTGCGGGTAATCTGTTTAAAACATTCGAATTGGGGGTGTGGGTCGACGGAGAGAATAGCCCTTTACCGATAGGGACATTTTATACCAGCCAATTTCGAATGGTATCTATTGCTCTTGTCCCACCAAGGACAAGCAATTGAAGATCCCGAGGACAAATACGCAGCAGCGAGAGGTGAGTATTTATCCTACCCCAACCCTTATCCTAATTCTCACTCTAACCTTCCCCTTCCATTACCCTAACCCAGTGGCAGAACTACCATTGGTGCAACGTCATCGGGGCCCATGCTGATACAAGGTTCCACAGCTGTCATCACCACACCGCCGATGCTCCCCACCAGGTTACCTGGGATATCATCAGGGCCAAAGCATATTTTTTGCACCTGGGCCCACAACTCCATTTCTGTCCTAACCCTCCCTTTCTCTGCAGTCTAACCTTAAGACTCCCCTATCCGCAGCCTAACCCTAAAGGCCAGATTTACTAAGCTGCGGGTTTTGGAAAAGTTGAGATGTTGCCCAAAGCAACCAATCAGAATCTAACTGACATTCTATAGTATGTAATAAGAAAGTGAGAGCTAGAATCTGATTGGTTGCAATGGGCAACATCTCCACTTTTCCAAACCCGCAGCTAAGGAAATATGGCCCTAAGACTCTACTCTCCGCAGCCTGACCCCAAGACTCCCCTCCCTGCAGTCTAACCCTGAGACTCCTATTATAGACAGCCTGTCTGGTGCGGCACGTTGTGGGTTTTGAAAATCCAATGAATGGGTAACATCGCCATACATACCCATTCATTAATAAAATCTTCTAATTATTGCTATTTTCAAATACTGAAATCTGAAAATGAGCTTTCGGATGTCTGTATTTCAGAAATAGCATTTTCTGTATGGAGAATGCATCCCAGTATCAGTGCTGAGAATCCTAAAATACTCCCTACATGTTTTTATTAGCTGAACGTAACAAGGGCAGACAAGTATTTATACTGTCCTATATCCTACCTACAGAAATTGTGTCCATTTTGTGGACTTAACTATGAATATGTCCAACAAGATTCCTCCCTCAAGCTTGATAAGTGATGGTGATATTTGGGCAAAGCAGTAATTGATGGCACCAATATCATATTGTTGTGGAAACAGTGGCACTCCGGTGTTAGGAAATGACAACTGTCAGCAAGTATTAACAGGAAAGTTAAGAAAGAGCATGATACGTTTTGTAGGTTCACAACAACTGGAGTGTCACAGATTGTGTCCACTTGCATCAGCACAAGCATAGCATGTCTGGCGCCCCCCTGCAAACAATTAATTTGCGCCCTTCTCTCTCGAAGTATTGGTGTAATGGTGGCTGTATGTAACAATGTTCTCTGGAATATGTTATAATTAACTCTGCAGTGACAAAACTCTAAAATATTTCAGTGACAGATTATTGTGTAGTGGTTGAATACACAACGTCCAATGCCGTAAAAGTCAACTATAAGGCTCTCTTTGCATAACACGGATCTAACATTGTGTCGTTTGGTTAACTCTGTATAAAAGATTGAGCCAGAAGAAAAAACTTTCTGTTGCCATTGGAACGTAAGCGTTACAATCGGAAGGGTGGGGGTGAAGAGTGCAATCACCAAATGTGAACAGGGCACTGTATGGGAAAGCAGGGAACAACCTGTGATCTGTATGACGGAGAGTTATACAGACTCATCAGTAATCCGCCGGCCAGCAATTACTAAGTATGCTGGTCGTGCTAGCCCATGACACCCCCATCTCCTCCCCAACCAAGTCCTAACACATTCACTGATGCGTGATGCCGAGGATTTCCGCATTTTGTGAACGCGCATGCACAAATGCATCCAGAGTTCCATATTGGGAGTATTTCCAGCAGTGAGGAAGAATGGGGTGAGATGTGGAGCAGAGGGTACAAATGCAGGAGCTGTGGAGACAGGCTGTTATTATCAAAGGAAGCCAGAAGAAGAAGAAGCGGCCGGCTGGATGTCTTGTCACCAGCTCGAAGGGAGCAGCCTCTGCAGAAGTAAGAAGCATTCAGCAACATGAGTATGAAATTTTTTTTATTACATTACCAACATTAGAATCTGTCCTAACTCTTACTGGCTATAACGGAGGCCATAATTACATATTTATAATAAACGGCCCCCCCCCAGTACTCCCATCATGTGCCTCCAGCCCCCCCAGTACTCCTATCATGTGTCTCCAGCCACCCCCACCCAGTACTCCTCATGTACCACGGGTCCCCCCATAATGTTTTTTCCTAACTTACCTGAGTCTTCCTACGCGGCGCTCTCCTCCTCCGGCATGCAGCTCATACAGGAAGTTCCTGTATGAGCGCCTGAAGCAGTTATACAGAGCAGCTGATATCAGCCGCTCTATGTTACTGCCACGACAGCTCATGCAGGAATCTCCTGTATGAGCTGCCTGCCGGTCTCCATAGCGTTGCATCCAACGCCTATGGTAGTAGGGGATAGCAGGCGTAGTGGAGAACCTCTCTGACGTCGCCCCCCTTCCGCGCTTACCCTGCTTATCGGGTTCTGCCGGCCCTGAGCACAAGTTACATTGGGAGCGACTGCGTTTACTTGGTTTCTGAGCATGCACAGTGCAAAATCCGCATTGCCAGCTAGTGTGTGGCCACCTTTGGATCAACTTTAGTCAGTGCAATGTAAATTGCCTTTTAATGCACAATTCTTGTCTACAATTTATTTTGTTGTACTATTTCTAACATAGCATATTGCAATTTATTTTACCCAAATAAGAATTCATAGTAATCATGAACCACGTTTCCGAACCCTCTCCATTCCCACAGCATGCTCCGGATAAGATGTATGAAATAGATTTCTACGCACTATAACTGAACATTGCAGGTTTTTCTGCTGTAAAATCTGAAATACAGAGAAATCGTATCAAGCAGCATAGTTACAGTGTATAGATAGACATGACCTAGATATATAGGAAGATCCTGCAGGTCAAAGTTCTGGATCTATGAAAATATTCTGTTCTTCAGCATGTGTCTTCATTGAATAAAACTGATACATTTGCATTTTTTTATTTTTTGTAATAGAAAATAAACAAAATAAATGAAAAAGTCATCATACTCTTGTCTTAAATGTCAGTAATGTAATAGACTGGTTATCCCTAAGGATACTGTTTTATCCTGACTGAATAAAACTGATACATTTGCATTTTTTTATTTTTTGTAATAGAAAATAAACAAAATAAATGAAAAAGTCATCATACTCTTGTCTTAAATGTCAGTAATGTAATAGACTGGCTATCCCTAAGGATACAGTTTTATCCTGACAGTGGTGCCGTGTAGTATAAAAATAAGCATGTAGCTCCCAGTCCCGTCCCCCCTGACGCTGGAATGTCTCTTCATTCCTCGCAGTCCTTTGCTGCTGGCTGAAGTGACAGAGCACCTGGCTAGTCTGATCTCATTTCTGCTGAGAGTAAAGGATTCCCAGTGCATCAGCAAGTGGCTTGGAATAGATGAGCTGTATGGGACAGTCGTGTCTAAATCCATTAACCCTTCATTTCTCAGAGCTCAGATGCAGATGTTTTGCCGTCTGTCTTCATTCCACTGTCAGCTTTTAGACAAGCCTTGTGGGAGTTGGGCTAATGGAAAGGCCTTAGTCTGTCATGTAGATATATACTAGGAGTATGGTACAACAGAGTGGTGTTTATCTTTTACATGAATTCAGGAATTAAATGGTTAGAAATATGTTAATATTCATGGACCCGATCCAGAGTTTGAAAATGAAGAGGAAAACAGATGGACATTTACATACCAGTCAACATTTACTTATTGAAAACCGATACACCCAGGGAGCATGTCCATGAAGGGGGCGTGGCTTGCCCCACTGACTGGGCGTGTCCTTCCACCTTATCATATGAGTAAAGAACTCACAGGAGTGTCTTGTCACTTTAGCAGAGCTGCGGAAATGAGTGATTAGATGTTGCAGGACTGGAAGAAGAGTATATGGGGGTGCGAATTGCTGGGCCAGAACCCAGTACAGGAGCCTTTTTAGCCGGTACAGACTGTTAAAAATTATTACTGCGCCGGCTAATTACAGTACAGTTAAAGGGTATGCATTTACACCTCAGCAAAACCATGTTGAGTTGCTGAGGAGGCATGTTTTATCTGTTGTAAACCATATTAAGAGTTGTAGTGTATACAAAAGGAGGGAGTGATAAACATGCAGCAACTCCCATGTGGGGACTCTTATGGACACAATTTTGTATATATACAGAGACAGAATTCAAACAGTTAAAATCCCATTTTTATTTAGAAATAATGAAAAAGTAGTTTAAGGGCGAAAATATATCGAAACATTAAGTGCATCACATGTTACTTAATAGTATACATAGTAGCAGGCAGAACATATACATATCCAATTAGCAACGGTCCATGCTTCGATATTATATAGACTGAACTGCAAATACCTCCACAGGAGAGCGCCGCTCACTAACTCCTAGAGAGGGGAGACCCTGGTAGATACATAAGTGCCCGCAAGGACATGCTTCAAACATTCCGTGCCTGTATCTTACCCTACTCTATCTAGTATGGAGAGCGGTGTTCCCAGGAGACCAAAATCACACAGAGATGCAAGCTGATCAAATCCTCTCTGGTGCACACGGTATGAAGGATAGGAGGAGCTGCCAGGCCGTACACCCGCCGCGCGTTTCGCCCAGGAACGAGGCTTTGTCAAGGGTTGACAAAGCCTTGTATCCTTCATACCGTGTGCACCAGAGAGGTCTTTCTTCTGGGAGATTTTGAAAAGGAGAAAGATATGACATTATGGGGGCAGGGCATGATGGTGGGGTTTAAAGCAAATGCCCCATGCTAATGAAGGAGTTACATCAATGATTCATACAGTTACTACAGTTGGGATGGGGATTGATATCACAATTACATTATCAATTGCCAACCATCTTTAGCTACACTCTAAATTGCACTACTGGTGCTGAAGGAGAGCGGGACTAAATGCGGGACATTTTCCTGCTCTCCCAGGGTTCTGATAGCAATGGCCGAGTTTTGTTACACTTCAGGACATTCTAGAGAGTCAGCAACCATGACACAGGCTTAATTTTAAGACACGTTGGATAGGATCCAGACTCATGCTGTGCATGGAGTGTTCCAATGCAGGATCTCTGGATTTATCCTGCCGGACTTGCAGGTGAGGGAAGACCACTACGACTTAAAATCTGTGGACCTCACCCTAAGACTTAAGGTGAAGAAGGCTTGTAAGTCTGGGTAGAGTGAATGGCGCTTAGCACACCCTCATTGTACAATCTACATACTTTTCCCTCATACTTCACATACTCAGCATCCCGTCCACCTTTGGATATGCTTCTAATAAGTCTGGATGCTGTGCATCCAGCTCTGTCTTAGAAGTAAGATGATCTTGTGCATGCGCAGTCATAGAATGTGGCCGTTTATCATGTCTAGCAATTGGAAAATGCCCCTTTTACGGAAGCCCGGAACCTGTACATTATAACCATTATACTTTTATTGTTTTACATCTTGTATTTAAAACTGACATATGAAATATGCATAGTGCGTGGCTGATTTCCCTATGTAAGCATTCAGCATTACAGTACATCATGTTGGAGAACTATATGCCATTCAGCATAAATAAAGCACCTTTACATCCCGATACACTGCAATCTGCAGTGCAGCTGCTTGGCTTCTTTATGACAGCACCTGCTTATCCTGGACACTCCTTCCAGATCTCCCTGTCTGTGCATTGCAATACGTGACCACTCTGCTTGATGCTTTTAGTGACTGCTTTTGTTTTTATACAAACCTTGGACTACATCATTTCTGAGCCAATATCATTTGGCTTTTATATCCATGCTTTTTCATTCTGTATGTATTTTAATCCTTCTTTATCTCTGACATTCTATCCTCTACAGCCACACAATGACAGCATCTAAGTATTTATTCATTTAAATGCATTTCAACTGCATACACTTTTGCAAAGCATTTCTTTCTACATCATAACATCCTTTACTCTTCCTCCTTCACCTATATTGATTCAACGCTGCTCTACACTCTACTAAATAGCACTCATGAACTCTCTTACTACCCTAAGTATTTATCTCTAATATCCTCAAAAAGTCAACGCACTGTCTACCACAAACTAACCCTCATTCATGACTGTTTCCTATCTAACCACCTTAACCTTCTTGCAATAATAGAAACATGACTCAGTGGCTCAGACACTGCGTCACCTGCTAAACTCTCATATGGTGCAATCCACTTTATTCATGCCTCCAGGCCTGGAAATAGGTGCGGAGGTGGAGTTGGGCTACTTATTCCCCAATTGTACCCGATCCCCCATTCTTTGAAGTACATGCTGTTCAAATTCTCAACTCTATCTCTCTGCATGTAACCCCCCCCCACCCCACCCTTCTAATACTTGTTGCCAAAAATGTCTTCAACACTTCTCTGCATGGCTCCCTCATTTCTTATCCTCTGACAGCCAACCATTATTCTATGGGATTTCAACATCCCCATTAACAGCCCTTCATCTCCTGATGCCAATAAGCTTTTCTCTCTAACCTCATCCCTTGGCCTTTCTCAATAGAGTGATTCACCAACTCACAAGGACGCAGCTTGCATTGAACTTGATTCTCCAAACCATGCTTAGTCTCAATGGGCCAGATCCTGACCTACGCATGCCTTACGGGCGTGCGAGGGTCAGTACGTATGATAGCGCAGCGGGGTGTGCACGCCCTGTGTCCAGATTCCTACCTTAAAATGTATGACCGTGTCAGCGGCCTTACAGCCGCAAACCTTATCGTAATGGTGCTTTCCCCGCCCCGACCCCTTATTTACAATGTCTATGACGGGCGTAAATGTGGGGAAAGCGCATTTTACTTAACATTAAACGTATGTAACTTTCGTTACGTACACCGACCATTACGCAAATGTACTAAGGTTGTGCCTATGCGCACAAACTACAAGACAGGGAAATGACATACGCGCCGTACCTAATTCCCCTGTCGTATGGAGGCCAGGATCTACCCCAATGTTACTAACTCCTCTTGCCCCCTCTCAGACCATCACCTTATTACCTACAAACTTTACCCCACTAGCAATACTCCTTTGCTGTCTAACTATTAAACCTTCGCAAACCCGTAGAAATCTTATGGCAGTATCTCACCTTAACCAATCCATACCCGCTGCCCTTGATCAAGTTGCTCCAGTTACCCCTCCACACGACTTTAGTATCAGCCATGGCACACTAACGACACACAAATCTTTAGAAGAGGCTCTCGCTAAGCACTAAGTCATTGGTGCATATCTCATTCTCCCCATGACTTTTTAACTTGCCGCAATACCTATTGTAATGCTCTGGACAATGCTAAACAATCCTACTTTCAATATCTCGTTTGTACTAAGGCTTTTAACCCCAAATGCCTCTTTCATACATCTAATTTCAAAATCCACCAACTTCTACCAGAGCCTAAGTTCTTGCATTGTACTTTTAAGCACAGGATTGACAAGATCAGACATTGTCCTCCTCCTCCTTTCGTCAACTAACCTACTACTCAGCCCCTTTCTAGCACTATGTCCTCATTTCAACCCACAACTCACACATCAGTAGATGCCAATCGTCTGTACTTATTCCAACCTTAACTACAAGCTGCAATCTCTCTCTCTCTACTTGTATCGTCCCATCTCTCTCTTCTCATACAAATGTTACAATCCTAAGTATTCAGGACACAGCTTTCCCAGTTCACATCCTAATTATCTACTTGTTCTTTCAAGCCCGTGTTCAGAGTACCGAACGTATAACATATACGTCCGGTGTTTAGTGATTTTTACTACTGCGTATGCGTAGTAATTTTTAAACTGAATCTACGTATCTTTTTCTTATATAGATTGCGTAAATCCGGTCTAAAAGACTGCATTTATGCAATTTACGTAAGATAAAGATACATAGATTACGTAAAAAAATTACTACGCATACGCAGTAGTAAAAATCGCTAAACACCGGACGTATATGTCCGGTACTCTGAATACGGGCCTCAGTGTCCATTTCACTGGATCCACCTCCACTGCTCTTCCCCCATCTTTTCAGTACCACAAGGCTCAGTGTTAGGTCCATTGTTCTTCTCCATCTATACCATTTTCCTTGGGCAGCTAATACATTTATTTAGATTTCAGTATCATCTTTATGCAGGTGATGCACAAATCTACCAATCCACTCCTGATGTCTCATCAGCTGTGTTGGCCCACATAACTGACTGCCATCTGCAACTTAAGCTATTAAAAATAGAACTAATATTCCCATCTGACAATTAAAGCTACCCACCTGGGCTCTCTCTTTCTGTTGACAACACTAATAAAGCTACTACTCATAAAGCTCAATGCTTAGGTGTTATCCTAGACTTTGAGCTGTCCTTTGTTCCCCACATATAGTATGTTTCTAAATCCTTTTACATACTACGTTGCTACTCCAGTTGTTGTGAAACCACATGCCCCAAAATGTTCTGCAAGCTCTACCTTTGCTGTTAGCACATACAAGTACACATACAAGCAGGGCCATCTTAACAGCATGGTAGGCCCTGGGCAATGAAATGCACAGGGGCCCCTGTAACCAAAACTTTTGAACAATTTAATCTTTGAAAAACACAAATATTTCAACATATAAATGATTATTCATTACACTGCCGCCCCCTCATTGGACCTGATTCACACTTAAGAATTCTTCCGATTTTAGGTGCGTATATAAGTAAGAACGGATGGACTGCGCATGCGTAGTAACTTTTATGCGCTATTTGCATTGGACTTAAGTTCGCAAATTCCGTGCTTATATACACTACGAACTTAAAATCTGTAGGTTCGTAGTAACATATGCAAAAATGGGCGTCCCATGAATAAGTAACTAGGCAGATACGAAGATTTGGGTGGAGAGAAGGTGCGGTTATGCAGTTAAGTTCCTAAGTAGACGCCCTACGCATTCAAATGCAAACCTACAGTTAAGGGAGCCCTATGGAACTCGTAAGTCACATAAGAACCTGAAAAATGGGGGCGTGTTGAGGGTGTTTTATTGCTATTAATTGCGTATATTTAGGAACCTATTGCGTTCTTAAGTGTGAATCAGGTCCATTATCACAATGTTTAGCCTTTATCATCATACTGTGTCCTCCTTCAGACTTTTGCCCCTTCTTGTGTGTCTCTACAGCCATCCAAACTCCTTCCCTTTGTGTGTGTCCAGCCAGCCCTTATGTCCCCTCTTTGTATGTCCTGCCAGCCTTTTGTCCCCCTCCTTGTATGTCCAGCCAGCCTTTTTAGGACAGTCAGTCTGAAAATGCCTTGATTGTTGGGGCTAGGCAACAGTGCTCAAGGGCCCCTAGACTTGTGGGCCAAGGGCACCTGCCCATTGTGCCCAGGAAAAAAGATGGCCCTGCATACAAGCCTGTGCAGCAGACCACCTCTGCCACAAGTAGAACATATCTAAAATATTGTAAGGAGTTTTACAACTTCATAGTGAACGAGGTAAACCACTAGCTAGAACAATACCACCCCTAAGAGAGTTTATACTGTAATCTTGGGGAGGACACGTAGATAGGCCTCCTGAAGTCAAAGTAGCAATGAAAAACAATGCCAGCTATGTTACAAATATTGGGCTGGATCCAGACCTTGTTAAGTGCATGAACTTAGTTACTCAAGGGCTAAACCATGTTGATTTCAGGGGAGACAAATTTCATCTGTTGCAAACAGTATTAGAGTTGAGAGGTGATGTTTCCTATCCCAAGTCTAAATAACAGTGTGATAGTAAAGCTGGTCAGTATATGTGTGCAGTAAGCAATTTAAAGATATATCCCTGCATGCAAAGAATACAATTAACTTGGCTCCCTCTGAAATCAACATGGTTTAGCCCAGGTGTGACTAAGTTCATGCACTTAACAAGGTCTGGATCCAGCCCATTATATTTATTTTAGGAGCTGCTGTATTAATATATTTATATTTTATAGCAAAAAAGAAAAACCCTTGAAAGTGGCAAGTGGCTTATCTGTTCATTTGCAAATGTGTGTAACTAATATTTATGTGTAATTTTACAGCTAGAATGGCAGTTTATCTACTGGTTCACAGCAGTGTACTGGGACATTCTGTTTTCTTTGTATAATCAGCTGTTAATGGTGCATTATGTTTGCTCTTTACTGCTGTCCATATTAAACTGATATGAGGGTCTCAGGTTGGCATGCCTCAGGTTTACCTCTCACTTGGTGCAGTTCATTACAAGGCAGGGTATTATTTTTCTTATTATAATATTTTTTTCTTATTATAGTTGTTATTATTATAGTTATCATTATAATAATAATAATTATTATTGTTATTATTATTTATTTTTGGGGATTTTAGCTGAATGCAAATATATGTCCTTAGCAGTAGTTCCAGCAAAATGTCCTTTTCTCCTCATACGGTTAAAAATCTCATAAACACAAACAACATATAATTAGGATAACCTACTTCCCTACAATCACATACAGAACCCTCATCCAAATATGAAACCTGTTGAAAATAGATTAACATTATATGGACCTAGGACTTCACAATGATCAAATTATTGCATTAATTAAAAAAGTACACTAGCATTATGTAGACTTTTGAAATGAAGTAATTAGCAACACATGTAGCACTTTGTGTATATAAAATGGTGTACAGTTCTCATAGTGTTATAACATCCTGTGATAATAACTGTTGGCTCAGATAATTACATATAGAGTAGAAAGTGCTGCCATTGTGAATAAGTAGCTACAAATAAGTAACATGTAATAATAAATAAATACAGCCAATTCATAGTAATGAACCTGGTTACTGAGATCTGATTTTTGCCTTTTTTTTATGCGTTCTGATGGAATTGTAAGCAATTTTCCAATTCTCCCAAAGTGGGCGCCTCTGTGCTTCCCGATTGGAAGGCATACTGGCCTTTCCAGACTGAAGATGAATGAGACGTCTGACCTGGGTTGTTACCGCAAGTGCCACCATTTTTGTACCATGTCCAGACGTGCAAAGGCAAATATTGGTTGTGTAGACACATAGATGCCTGGTTATTGTGGCCCTGTTGCTTGGGAATTTGATCACATAAGATATCTGCCTTTAGTCCAATATGTGAATAGTGATTCACAATCCTAATTAGAAAATGCTACTGTAGAAAAGAAATAGAAGCTCAAATAAAAAGAGGTCTCATAACTACTATGAACAGAGGCGTATCTACCCCTTAGCCAGGATGGCACCCGCCAGGGGCGCCAGCCAAAGGGGGGCGCCGCCCGGCGCTGCCATCCGTGGTTAAGAGGATAGATGTGTCACCTCACCTTAGTGTCCACCCAGCCTGTCAGCGCCGCCGCGGCTTAGAACTGCAGTAGCGTTGCGGTCCCACGGTGGCAGAAACTTAAGGGAAATGAAGTCCCTCAGTCACAGGCTTCTCTATGATCGTGGGACTTCATTTCTCTAAAGTCTCGGCCACCGCGGGAGCGCGACGCTACTGCAGTTCTAAGTCGCTGACAGACTAGGAGGACACAGACGGTAAGATGGGAAAACCTGGCTGGGAAGGTTGGATCCTGCATCCATTTGATGGCTGGGGACTCAGTACTGGGGGGAAGAATGGAGGCACATATGATGGGAGCACTAAGGGTGAGATGGAGGCATATGATGGCTGGTACTGGGGGGGAATGGAAGCACATATGATGGGAGTACTAGGGGGGAGATGGAGGTATATGATGGCTGGTACTGGGGGGGGATGGATAGATACACCCCTGACTGTGAATACCATATGGGAACACATGGTCCATGGTTACATAATAATATGGAAATAAATGTATTCTAAGCTACAAATTTACTTATTGTTTACTTCAAGCATCTAAATAAAAAACCTAGCAATGTTAATTAATTATTCATAGTTCAGCTGCTTTCAATAACCAGAATAATCCATTTTAAATTCCATGTGGGAGGTGCCAACACTCTAGATACAAGAGAAATACAACACTTTCGGTACAGAGAGACTCCCACCAGATTTATAGGTAGTGCCAGTGTAAGTTCTCTAAAGTTCATAAATAACTTGTTCACAGCTTAGCGCTTAGCTTTGCCTGCTATGCCACCTCATCTCCCCTTCCCGCTAGCAGAGGACAATGCTAAGCCACTTTTCGCCTGTCTGAGCATGTGCAGAGTGGTCGCATTCCTGTACATTGGTGAGTGCACTACACACTTGCCAGATGGTAGAGTTAGTTGTCTCCCCCCTCCCCCCCCCCATCTAGACGTCTGCTGGCACTTTTGCGATGGGGCCCAGCAGTGTCTACTTCTCCCCCTGTGTAATGGTGCAAAAGCAGAATACAAACATCAGCTGTCGTTTCCTAGTATAGAAATATAATAGTGTACAAAAAATGTACAGCATAGAAGCTGCCAGTAGCTGATCAGGGTCTATTTGCTCCACCCACGACTTATCTATGTCATGAAAAAGCCATCTAACAAGCTATAACATGTGCTGAAAAGCCCCCACCATGATAAGAATATGCTGTAACAATGTAAACACAGATGACACAGGGAGAAGATCATTTGGCAATTTTCCCTCCCACCAGGTCTTTGTAGCTTGTGTAATTACCATGTTAAATGATTTTGATAAAATGATGATGGTAAAAAAAATCATTGTACTTGTGTGAGCATCTTACACAGACATAAATAACTACTATTAGACTGGATTATATTATACGCAGTGCACTCTGGAGATGCCTCCACAGTATGGGGTTGATCCAGAAGAATAAGGGCAATACAGGTGTAAATGTACATCTCGGCTAAACCATTCTGCATAGTAAGGGGTGATAATTCATTTTCATTCTTTTGCATGCAGGGAAAACACTTTACTTTTACACATAGAACTCACATACTGCATAGCTTCATGTATATTCTATAAACTAGAGTTGAGCTAAGAAACTTCACCTCTCAGTTCTATTTCTGCTTTTACCGTTTAAATTTGCCTCCCCTTGCAGTTCAAAATGGTATTGCTCAGGTCTACGCTTGCATCTAAAAAAAAATAGGAGTAAGATCAGCTCGGACTCAGCCCCTATAAGTGTAACTAGGTTTGCCATCTGAGGATTCTGTTTGTGGAGAAGTGCAATCATGTTAAAGTAAGACCTCATTCCATTACCTCCTATGGCGTTGTGATTGGTTTGCATCTTGAAGGAGGTTCTACAATGATACCATTAAAATAATAGGAGGAGACCTCAAAGCACAAGCAGGAACAAATGGGGGTGTTTAAAGAAAGGAATGGGCATGTGTGCAGGATTAAGACTAGGCCCCCTTACCCTTCATGTCTGAGTGAATTCTTCCACCATGTCTCCCAGTCAGGGGCGTAACTAGAAGATTATGGGCCCCATAGCAGAATTTTGAAGTGGCCCCCTAACCTGTCTTAATGGGTGTGGGTCCCCGCTTAGAACGGCCCTATTTCGATACGGCCATTCTCTCCCAGCCAGTTCCGGATTGGCTGGGATATTGATTGCTTAGGCCTTAAATAAACCTAACCCTCCCTTTCTATTACCCTAACCCTCCCATCCCCACAGCCACCCTAACCCTCCCTTGCTAAGAGCCTTACCCTAACCCCCCCTTCCTAAGACTAAAAGTCCCTGGAGAGGTTACTCACCTCCCCGGAGCTAGCGGCGGATCTGCGTAAAAAATAAATGGGTCGATCGGCACACACAACTATCCTCCTGTAAGAAATATGTTTTCTATATATCTATATTTTTCCAAGGATTTTTCACACAGTTTCCAACATAGATTGAGAAATAGTCAAATATTGTTTCCTTTTATATTACACTATGGTCTGACTATGTGTCATTCTATGTTGAAAACTGTGAGAAGTGTCCTAAAAACATTCCCCAAA
>WWET01002811.1:65268-75518 GCA_011038615.1 Limnodynastes dumerilii | reverse complement strand
TAATTGAACTGCTTTATAAATCCACTGCCCAGAGATTGACACCATATCGCTTTTCCCTCTGAAGAAGTCACTGCAAGGTGATGAAACGCGTAAGGGTTATCCTGCTGACACCCACTGCTTAGAGATCATCATCCATTCTCTAAAATTGGTTTTTATTATAATTTTTTTACCCACGGATTATTGCACAGGACACTTTCCCCGCCTCTCCAGCGGCTCAGTACAGCCCATCTACCCTGCACGGCCAGTTCCAACTCTCGGCAGCCACGTGCAGTTATTGTGCCGTCCTCCTGCTCCTGTGTTTACCTAGCCACGTGGACCGCTCCGTTGCTCCGTTGCCATCGGGAGCGCGGCCAGTGGCTTGTTGTTTGGCACAGTCCGGTGCACGTTGTTTACCCACCTCAGTGTCGTTATCAGCCGTCAGTTTGTCCTGGTGTTCACTCAGCCACGTGGACCGCCCCGTTGCTCTGCTGCTATTGAGAACGCGGGCTGTGGCTTACAGTTTTAGCACAGTTCGGTGCATGTCATCTACTCATCTATTGTTGCCATTCCCCTAGTGGGACCATCACCTCTGCTCTCCGCCAGCTTCAAGATTGTTTTATTGATATCTCCACCAAACAGCTGATATATTGCCATCACACAGCAGTCCATGCTGACCATCCATTGTTACGTACACCTTACTGTTTTATTATTTATGGAGATTAATCTGATTACTCATCTCACTGTAAGTACTTTCATTTTTGAAAATTTTTTTTATTATCCATTTCATCATTTGCAATACAACAAGAACTATTTGATACCATTGGATTCATGTTGGACTTTTTTTGTCGTTTTTTTATTCATTCATTCTTTTGATTTATATCACCACCATCATTTTTTGTTTTCATCATTCCCATTTTTTTCCTAAAATTTATATTTTTAGTATCTCTACCTGTGGCCAGGGTAGTGTTTTTTGCATGAGGGTGTCAATTCAGGATACATAATATATGTTTTATGCTATTTTATACGTTTGTGTATTTAATAAATTGTTATTAGTGATATATATCAAGAGGTCAGACTTATCTATACACATTTTTATTTTTATTTTTAATTTTTCTTTGGCGCCAGTCACATTATTTATTTATTTGTATTTACCCCTTTAACAAGCTTTCTACTTGTTTTGTGATAGGCTGCCTTTGTTTGTTTTTTCCATACTTTTAGGCGCTGGGATATTGTTTTTTTCGGATCCAGAACTACGTCCGTCTTCCATAGACGGATGTAGTTCAATAAACGGTAGCTACTGCGCATGCGTAGTAGCTATTGTACGTAATCTGTGTATCATTTTGATGCGTAGATTGCGTATATGCGGTCTAAAAGAAAAGTGCAAAAATTGTGTGGCCGGAGTTAAATGGTTTTCATGGCAGAGCAGCTGCATGCAAGCCTCTCATCACCAAGTCCAATGTCAAGCCTCTGATGGAGCGGTGTAAAGCACACAGACACTGGACTGTGGAGCTGTGGAAATGTGTTCTGTGGTGTGATGGATCACGTTTCTCTATTTGGTAGTCAGAAGAATGAGTCTGGGTTTGGCAGATGGTGGAAGAACATTACCTGCCTGACTGCATTATGCCATCTATGAAGTTTGGTGGAGGAGGGATAATGGTAGGAGCTGTATCAGTGTTTGGGCTAGACCCCTGATCTCCAGTGAATGGCAATCTTAATGTTACAGCATACCAACTCATTTTGTACAATGCTACGCTTCCAATTAAGCCTTCCAAGAAGAGTGGAAGCTATAACTGGATAACTACAACAGAGGGACCAACTCCATATTAAAGTATATGTATTTGAATACAATGGCCCTGATTCACATCTAAGTAAATGTAGAATCTACGTGCGTGTTTTTACGATCATTTAAACTGCGCGTGCCCAGAACCCAAAACATAGCCGACTGATTCAGATACACGGACGTCAGACTTACGACTGACTGATGCACACATTGGCACATAACGGGTCCCGCATGCATGGCTAGAGGGGCAAGACTCTTAATGCAAACGAGCTGCACCCAGGTTACTATTGTACAGTCTGGGCATGCCAACAGAGTTACGGCTGATTCACAAGCAGGAGTGCCTTGCATAAAAGAACATACACACGGGAAAAGTTAAGGTAGCCCTCGTAAGTTGCTGAAGCCTGTCATACTACCAGAAAGTCCATGCGTCCATACACACTGCACACAGCCATCAGCTGCTGCGTAATTTTAATCAATGCACGTTTGCACTTTTATATGCTATTTTATAAAATACATTCAACAGTGTCAAGGTAGCCTTTTGTTTCACTTATTTGTGTTTATTTTCAGTATAGGAATAATGTTACATGTTATTTATTTTTTGCATTTGTTTAGAATTTTTTTTTCCGAACAAGACTTAATCTAGTATTAATGTTTTGTTTGTTTGACTTATTAAAACCAGTATGTATAATTTCTGTTGTTTTGTAATTTATGTTACATTTGTAATACTGTAAACATAATTATTTTATTTTTTTTATATTAAAAAAAAATAATAATTTGGAAAAATTGGAAACATAGTTGTGTCAAAGTTGTATGAAACAATCATACCCAGCAAAACCTTTTTTGCATTATTATATATTTTGCATGTATCTCTATTTTACATATTTTATATCTTTTTTTTTCTTTGGTTGTTGATGGCACAGTTAGAGTTGTCTTCTATTGTCACTTCTTCAAAAATACATAGGCATGCTAGTTAAACAATTTAGTAAAGTAAAACAGCAATGTCTGTGTTGCTAAACGTATGTATGAAGCTCTACTAAAAATAAATCCCTAAATGAACGCATGATTCAAGGGCCATATCCTAGGTACTTTCCTCTTTCTACGTACGGCATACTTACACACGGGAAAACACGCATGGGTGAGCTGCAGCCACTGCTAACCTTGAATCGCACTTGCATATAATTGCAATGCATATTTTTAGGCAAATACGCAATTTCTATCCTAAGTGTGCATCTGGTCCAGTGTCATTATGTCCCTGTTTGTGTAATGGTTAGGCGTCAGAGTACTTTTGCCATTTAGTATATATTTGTAATTCCCTCATTGGGAAAGATAGAAAAAGTTGGTTATTATAGACAACCTCCATAACATTAGACTCTGTATGAGACTCCTATCAGGCAGGTGCCTAATCTGACGCTTCATCTCCTTATTAAAGATTAGAACACAGATTATCCAACTCCTTGTTTAAAATGAGGTTCCAGATCAGACAACACAGCATTACTTTCTTATTAAGCAAAAAAACCCCAGCTAAGGCCCTTTACTTCTTAAATAAAAATCAGTCCCCCTCCTTCAGAAAACACATCATAACTTTCTTACTAAACAAAAAAAACTCAGATCAGACCCTTCACTTCTTACTATAAAAAACAATCCCCCTCCTCCTCGTTAAAATTCAGACTTTAGGGGATAGATTTACTAAAGTACGGAAAAGTGGAGATGTTGCCCATTGCAACCAATCAGATTCTAGCGGGCATTCTCAAATATGTAACAGGAAAGTGAGAGCTAGAATTTGATTTCCACTATTCCTTTTCCGCAGTTTATTAAATCTAGCCCCACATGAATTACTTGTTCAGTGCTGCATCTCCTGGTAGACATTTTTTTCTTCTTGCACTCATGTGAAAGACTCCAACCATCCACCTATCAGTGTTATGAGACAACCCACCACTCTGATGAATTGCATTCAACCAGTCAGCGTGGTAACAGCCTGAAAACCGGTGTAGGCCGCCTCCTCGAATGGCCCTTTTTCTAAATGACTGTTATTTACCAGGCCTCAGTGAAGTGCCTGGGAAAGATTTTTTTGCCTCACTGAGGAGAAGCAAACGATGATTCCCAGGACGAAGACGCAGTGGCAAATGGTAGGTATGCTATGCTCCTAATTCTTACCCTAACCCTCCCCTTCCATTACTTTACCCCTAACCCTCCCCTTCCATTACTCTAACCCTAACCCTCCCCTTACATTAGCCTAACCCACATCTCCCCACAGCCTGACTCTAAGGGCCAGATTTACTAAGCTGCCGGTTTGGAAAAGTGGAGACTCTCCACCCCGCAGCCTAACCCTAAAACTCCTTCTCCCCACAGCCTAAACCTAAGACTCTCCACCCTGCAGCCTAACCCTGAGATTCCCTAAGGATTCCTACTCGCCTGTCCGGTTGTTGTGGTGGCTCTCTGGCGGGCGGCGTTTCCCAATGAATGATGGTTAAGTATGCTGATCAGCATACTTACTCATTCATAACAACAATTCACAATAACTCAGAATCAGCTTTCGTCTGTCTGTATTTTTAAAATAGAAGTCTTACAGCGGTGACTCCAACCACCTGAAAACTGCATGACTGACAGCTGATAGACAGAGATTATATTTTCTCCTGCTGTTCTGCCCGTATTTAACCTGCAGTCATAGCAGCTGGGAAGAATCCTTTCCGTGACTCCCTGCAGCCAGTCAAGCAGTTGGGGTGCCACTGGACACCTTTTTCTCTGGGGCTCATGTGCACTGCACACCCTGCACCCTTATAGAAACACCATAGGTACAAAAAAAGTGTTATGTAGTTAAAATGGCTATGCTGTATAAAAACTATTCATGGTAAAATGGCTATGCTGTATAAAACCTATTCATGGTAAAATGGCTATGCTGTATAAAAACTATTTATGATAAAATGGCTATGCTGTATAAAACCTATTCATGATAAAATGGCTATGCTGTATAAAAACTATTCATGATAAAATGGCTATGCTGTATAAAAACTATTCATGATAAAATGTCTATGTTGCCTCAATACACAAACCTAAATTTCAATGTCCCCACTTCCTTTCCCAAATTTTTTTAAGATTATTTTGCCACCAGATTACTTCTGGACCAATCAGTGTTCACTATATAACTACCTCTAGAAATATTCTGCCTGTGTTTTAAGATCTCCATATTTTTCCCTTATATTCACCTATCTGAAGATTTACATTGACGCATTTCACTTAACTCTGCAGTTCACCAGTTTATTAATAACTCATCAAAGTAAAAAAAACATGCCCAGAGAATACACTACAGATCAAAGCAATACATTAAGAGCAAATAATAAATATAAATATCCTTTCAAAAATGAGTGGTGTATGTGTATGGATAATAAAATTGTGCAATTTCAATAAATATTCCTTGCTTAAGTGAAACTGTTTTGCTTCATGCCATCAGCTCAAAGTAATCATGAATTATTCACGTGTGTTATTCCTGTGCAGTTACAGAGAGTTGGTAGATGAAATGTAAATAATATCAACACTTTTATGCTTGAATCCCTCTAACATATCAGAGGGCTGCACAGGACCCAATAATACATGAAAGTAAAGAAATAGGTAAGCCTACCTACAATAATATCAAAAGGCATACTGCTGGTGAAACATGCGGGTTGCAGATGAAGGCTTGAAAGTTTGACTGCAGAGCTATGACATATGTAGCCCATCAGATTAGAAGGAGTAGACAGTTTAGTCTGGGGGAAATTCTTAGCAGTGCGAGATTGAAAATGATGGTGCCATCTATTCAATATAGGTTAAACAGTTTACTTCAGTTCAGTACTGTAGATATCAAAGTTCAGTACTCTAGAAACTTATAAGGGAATCAGGGCTCTAGACCAACATCTGTTTACTAGTAATTGCCCAGGTCCTGGGCTACGGATATCTGGGGAATTATGCACTCTGTGTGTGTAGTTTCCCAGTCAGCTATGATGTGCGCATGTGCACATCATAGCTAAGCTAGCGTACCGGCTAGCGTACGTAACGTTAGTAGTAGTTATGTAAGGGGCCGGCCAGCTTATTACGTGTGCCATGTCTCCACCATATAGGCGGGATAAGCATTTAAATTAGGAAGCGGGGCAGGGGAAGGCCACTTACAACGTAAGTCCACAGACCAAGTAGTAAATTTTAAGGTAGGAATCTGGACACGCAAGTGTTCAGATTTTACTACTTTTGAGCTGGGAGTTCAGGGGCGTGCACTCCCCGCTACGCTGTCGTACCTAAAGACCACACATGTTCGTAAGACATACGTTGGTCTGGATCCAGCCCAATTCCTGTAACTTTGTAACCATAAGACTGGGCTAGAAAATGACAAGCATTCTTTCATATGCTCCCACTGATTCTGATCAACAATCTCCAGAGCTTCATGTAGTCAGGATGGCTTCACTTCTCCACGATCTTGGCAAATGTATGTCCCGGCTGTCTTCTACTCCAGCAACCACTTCTATTCCAGTCTTCTTACGTTCTGTACATTGTGTTCAAGGACTGGTAGGCTGGAACATAAGACGACGCCAGAGATTGCAGAGTATAATGCTTGTCTATGGGGATGTTCTAGTTTAACCCCTCTTCACTTTCTAAAGCTACTTGACGTGCTGTCCTTTATAGCAATACATGGTTGGGTGCACTGGAGCCCTATGAGAAGAAGAAAGCGCTGGTTTCTTCATCACTTGGATTATAAAAAAAAAAAAAAATGCTGTGCTGAGAGAAAAAAAAAAAAAAAAATGCTGGAAAATGCTGAGAGAATGAGAAGAGGAGTTTCAGAAAATAACCCCAAAACATTAGAGATACCGGATTTGCGTAGGGCATCAGCATAAACTTAACTTGCCTGTGAGTAGGGCTTAATTTGTCTTAAAAAGTGGAATCAAAAAGTAAGATCCCACGAAAATATTAATTTTAAGGATTATCCAAGGTTCTGGGCTCTGATGGATTGTCTACGGACAAACAACTTCAGTCGTCCTTTCCTCTCTATCTCACAACCTACTACCTCACATTTAATTATAAATATTTAAGTGACTGTCGTGAATAAAGGAATATTGGGCTGGATCCAAACTGAAGTAAGTGCTTGAAATGAGTTACTCCTGGGCTAAACCATGTTGATTGCAGGGGAGTCATATTTCATCTGTTGCAAACAGTATTAGAGTTGAGAGGTGATGTTTCCTATCCCAAGTCTAAATAACAGTGTGATAGTAAAGCTGGTCAGTATCTGTGTGCAGTAAGCAATTCAAATATATATCACTGCATGCAAAGAATACAATTAACTTGACTCCCCCTGCAATCAACATGGTTTAGCCCAGGAGTAACTAATTTCAAGCATTTACTTAAGTCTGGATCCAGACCATTAATTGTAAAACAAGATTAAGGAAGATTGGTTTCCTAGGCAGTATTCAAGTGATTTGAAGCAGTAGGTCTCTTTATTTGTAAAATACCTGGTAATAGCACAATGCAAGAGACTGTTAATACAACTTACGTTTGGACTAAGATAACGTGATAATTCACAAACGTTTATTTGTCTGGGTTACAGCATGCAGGCTATCCTGCTAATCCCCTGATATCACCTGACTGTTATCGCTGCATTGGTGGCTGCGGCCTTGCTTGCGTCTTGGATCTGCCCCTAGATGTTACAGGCAGTCTAGGCTAGAACAGATGTTGCTTTCTCTTTTTTTGGACAAAGCAGATTTCGTGCGTATATCATAGCACAGTTCTCTGTGAGACACCTATTTGCAACAATATATCTTTTGCTAATTAAGGTGTAACTACTTGAGGTACGTGGAATAATAACTGTTGCCATTACATCCTTGAACTATCGGTATACCTCTTATACACCGCTCATTTATTACAAGAGTCTCCATTCCCTCAGCTTGCTGCCAATTTTGGGTGGAGGGTGATATGACAACAAAAGGGTTTGTGTACTGGTGTGTGTGCTGATTTGCACATATATGTACATATAACCATTGTTTTCCTATATTATATTATTTCTTTTCAGTTTATTCCTGTCTCAGCCATTCAGGTTCTAGTTACCAATCACTAATCTCTTATACCAATATTCCCACACAGTTTCACTATTGTGCGCTAGTCTATTTTCTGTATTTACAAAGCAGAACAAGGCTGCCCTAGACAGAAGATGATCTCTTTGAGACCATTAGACATGTTTTCATTTCAAATAAATGACATTTGTTATTTTATTGTTTTTAATTTTTACCTAAAACTAAATTTGAATTGTTGGGTATAATTATTCTATAGCTTATAGACATCTGTAGGTGGAACTTTGTATAGGGTCTGCTTTGACAAGAAAAATGTTGTGTTGTTGAGATCAGAGTAATGCATTTGTGAATTTTTTTTTTTTCATCTCCTTATTATTTGAGCAACAGAACCAAAAATGTACATTACTGTTTATATTTCTTTCTTTCTTTTTTCAAAGAAAAATTGAGTAACAGACATGCAAATCTGTAGTAACTGATCAGAACGCATTTCGATTATCTGTCCATGGGTGTGGGTACAAATGCGCAAATATCTGAATACTGCTGCCCAGCTCTTGCCAATCCTTCCAAATCGTTTGCTCTGGGATCCAATCAAAAACAGGAGTCTTAATTTAATTTAATAATATAATCTTTTTACCTGCTTACAATTTATACAGACATTTGCTCATAAAACCTATTTTAGTCTTTTCACCACATTAAATAACATCAAACCATTATTTCTGCCCAGTAACATACAGTATATAGGTAATATTGAAAGCATATGGCAAAAAACAAATAATATATTTTGAAATATATAGTGACAGTAGTCAGGGCTGTATCTAGAAATATTAGTGTCGGGGCAAAAAGAAAAAATGGCACTCCTGTTTAACCTGAAAAATGAACTTACTACTGCCCCACTCAGACTATGTGTAGTGAGGCGATCGCCCACCCCTAGTTACAGCCCTGATAGTAGTTATAGGTTAGGAGATGCTGTTGGTGCTTAGAAAAGAACTACGGTATTTCAGCACTGATACAAGCCGACTGCTGAATTCAAGCTCTGTCAATGTCGAAATTATTTACATTCAGATTTTTACTTTAGGAATCAGTTACTTATAGCGAATGGTCCTATGTCGCCAAATTACTTGTTCTCTATAGTAAAATGTTCTCTCCCTGTGAACAGGGATCTGCTCTTAGATATACATATATATCATTTCTTAATATTTTGGTTTTTTTTGTAATAAAACCTGGCTCCTACATTTTGTTGCTAATGCCTAAATCTTCCCTAATGTGTCGAGCCCTGGAGTAAAGGGTTAAAGGGAGGTACAGAACACTAAGCATAACATCATCTATAAATCATATTGTATATTTATCTGTAATGTATGAAGGTTTTAAAAGACTACAGGTCACTCCATTGACAGTATAGACCAGTGGTTCCCAAACTTTCTCAGTTCGAGGCACCCTTAGGGTCTCCATATTTTTTTTCAAGGCACCCCTAAGACAAAAATCCAATAGAATACATTAGGAAATAGAAGCATTTCGAGGCACCCCAGTGAGAGCGTCGCGGCACCCCTGGGAGCCGCGGCGCACAGTTTGGGAATCACTGGTATAGACCAAGGGACAGATTTGCTAAGCTGCGGGTTTGGAAAAGTGGAGATGTTGCCTATAGCAACCAATCGGATTCTAGCTGACATTCTCTAGTATGTAATTGAAAAGTGAGAGCTAGAATCTGATTGGTTGCCATGGGCAACATCTCCACTTTTCCAAACCCTCAGCTTAGTAAATCTGGCCCCAAGTCTGATATAATGCAGCTCAGTGGTTGAAGTGGAAATATAGAAGTGGCAGTATGGACATTTATAAGTTGTGGTATAAAAATATAGAAATAATAGAAGTGAAAGTAGATTTATAGCTTTTTAATTAAATCCGTGGAAGAATACCCCCGTGTACCCCCTCACTGTGCCCTGGTGCAGCTACATTAGATGGAGCCTTAGGGTTTTACCATTCTTTTAGCACTTAGAGTCCCAGATCTCTGCACCAGTGCATTTCAAAACACTGATGAATAATTAATTTTGCAAGTACACTCATGTCAGGCGTCTATAACCATTTATATTACATCCCAAGTGTCATTGGCTGTCTCCAGCTTGTAATTTTTTTATCTCTTAAGTGGTTTTCTGCTGTCATTTGTTGAAAAAGAGCACTATCATAACTAAGCTTTCCAAATTGTTCCCTTCATATTGCATGCCATAATAATGATATACAAATATAATACTAATTTAGAAATTGTATTATTGGACATGTGCAGCACTAGTCACACAAACACATGGATGTAGCTAGACCCATCCCTTAATATACTTACACTTCATCAATGGTTGTCTGGTATGTACCCAACATTCCAGTACAATAGGTCAATTGTGCTTTAACATTGTGTAAATAATAATATATTCATAATGATCATGGCAGTTTATGGTTGAATGTTAAAAACGTCCACAAGTGTA
>WWET01002811.1:52610-65241 GCA_011038615.1 Limnodynastes dumerilii | reverse complement strand
AACTTTTTAATGAGAGTACACTGGAGGGTAATTAATCACAGACTGATGTATAAAAACAAAACAAAACAAGTAAAATAAAAAAAAAACACTATAATAAGTGATTTGTATACAATAGATAGAATTAATATCCTGTATGTCTTATAATGTAATGTAATACATTTCATTTGTGATTGTGGGGTTAGATATTTTCGGATGTGGGTCTGTAGTAAGAATGGCCTTTTTTTGAAAGAGCCATTTTCTCCCAGCCAGTTCCGTCTAGCTCTTAAATAGATTGCTTCTGCCTTGACAAGGAGAAGCAATCGATCATCCCCAGGACAAAGATGCAGTGGTGAATGGTAAGTATTTATCTAACCCCAACCCTTATCCTAATCCTTACTCGAACCCTCCCCTTCCTAACCCCCCCCCCCCCTCAGCCCTAACTGCTACCTAACCAAAAGACTCCCCATAGACTCCCCTTGTAATACTCACCTGTCCAGCGTTGTGACGGGTCTGTGGCAGAGGTTTCCAAATTAATGATTGGATAAGTATGCCAAAAAATAAATTCAGCATACTTACATAATCATTAATTTGGAAACCTCTGTCAGGTATATGTAACCCAGGTGTGGGTCCCTGCTTAGAATGGCCCTTTTTCGATAGAGCCGTTTCCTCACAGCCAGTTTTGAACTGACTGGGATTTCGATTACATATGCCTCGATGAGGCATAGCAATTGATCCACGGAGCATCGAGCTTTTCGGTGTTCGGAAAGGTAAGGAAAAAAAAGTCCCCCACTCCTAATTCTAATCCTAACCCTCCGGTCTCCTTACCCTAACCCTAACCCTCCCTTCCTGACCCTAACCCACCATCTCTCACAGACTGACCCTAATTTTCCTTTCCCTGCAGCCTGACCCTAACCCTCCCTCCCCTACAGCCTGACCCTAACCCTCCCTCCCCTACACCCTGGAGAGGTTAGTCACCTTTCTCTGCAGTCTGGCAATAGCGGCGGGATATCGGCGGCGATGGTATTTCCGAATAAGAATGGTTTAGTATGCCGATCGGCATACTCACCCATTCTAAAAAATTTTTTAAAGCGGGGACCATATTGGATGTCCATATTTTGGAAAGAAGATTTTCTAACCTGGGACTGACAATGATGTAACCCTACTTAAAAATCTTTGGAAAATGTTATATATTTGTGTCTAAGTTTGTAGCCATATAAATCTAAATAAAGAGATAGGGCTGGATCCAGACCTAATTAATTGCTTGGACTTAGTTACTTCTGGGCTAAGCCATGTTGATTGCAGGAGAGTCATATTTCATCTGTCGCAAACAGATTAGAGTTGAGAGGTGATATTTTCTATCCCAAGTCTAAATGACAGTGTGATCGTAAAGCTGGTCAGTATCTGTTTGTACTAAGTAATTCAAAGATATTTCCCTGCATGTAAAGAATACAATTAACTTGACTCCCCCTGAAATCAACATGGTTTAGCCCAGGTGTAACTAATTTCAAGCACTTAACCAAGTCTGGATCCAGCCCATAGAAACAAGATAGATGTAAAAACTTTGTTTTCTATTGAGACGTATATGACACCAGAATAACCCCACATCAGAAGCCTCGCATCACATAACTGGTGTTAATGCATATATTCTTAGTGGCAACAGGTCTGATGCACTCCAGGATAATATGACCCGGGTACATATAATAGCTTGTTATGGTCTACAGAAATAGAAAATGTTTGCCTATGAAAAAGCTTTCACAACACCTGCTTACAAATGTCATTTACAACTGTTGATAAATTCATTCAACAAATGGTAGATAGAGATTAACAAACATGTGCCGCTTACTAACACTAGTAAACTTAAGAGGTGTAATACCAGTGGCTGGAGAAAGGCGTTAACTCTTTGTTAATGATATATGGGGCCATGGTCGTTTAGTGTGCATCATTAGTATTATTTTCCACGTGTGGCTATAAAACAGGTTGTCCTTTATATTTTATTTGATCAATTTGACTGTTAAACATGTTGAAATTACCAGTGACTGATGCCTCACTCCCACCATTAACTCCTAAAGCTTAGAAATAAAGATACAGACAACTGTATATGGATATTAACAAAAGGGGCATTGATTATTAAATTGGAATTAGCTCAGGACTATGCTATGTGTTTGGGGTAATGTTGGGACACATTGATAACAGACGGAGGGGGGGGTCACATATGTTATACTCTACTGTGGACAATGGGCCAGATCCAGACCTAAGTGCACTTTAAGTATGATCTCGTAGCGTAGCTCGTAATCTAGCTGTTTTACAACTACCAAACCCGACCTTAACTTTTCCAAACGTAATCGCGCTCGTTCGTAGCATCCTGATGGTGGTAACTGCTTAACACAGCCCATACTGTACAATTTAAATGCCTCCCTCTGCCGTCTTAATGATGATCCGCCCCTTCATACATATTTACGAGGAAGGTACGTGTGATCAGAGTTACGACGCGTAACATCCGCCTTGTGCATGCAAAGTATGTACAAAAAGTGGACGTTATGGACACGGCTACCGTAAATACGCTTTCGAACTGAACTCAGGATCAGGCCCAATGTTATCCTTAGGACAAGCAGACAATGTCCTCGTCAACCCTTCAAACAGTGTAATGGCCAATGTAGACACAAAACTCCTTTCATATTGCGCTCCTCTGTTTTCCGAAGGATGCATAGCAGGACCTAGCCACAGATAATGGGTTCCTTAATTAACTTGAGGGGTGTGCTATTCGTAACCATGCCTTCCCCTGTGCCGCATTGAAAACTGATAACCTACCTCTACTGTCGGCTTCTGCTTCATCTGCAAAGGGAATAAACCTGTTCGCTAAACCTACCGCAACAAGGGAGAAGAGAGGAAAACCAGGATCCAAGGGGGAGATATCTGTGAGCAGCTTCTTATAAAGGGCTATATTTCCAAAAAAAAAAAATTTCCCTCGAAGGGAAGCTGCTCCAGGCTCGCCTGTGTTCGCGGCGAGCCTGGCAGCTTCCCCTTTAAAATTTACTAATACTCACCCCTCCGCCGAGGTCCCTCGAAGTCCCTCGAAGTGCTCTGCCCGCAGCGCAGGCACTTCATATCGAATGAAGTGCCTGCGCATGCGCAGAGACTTCAAAGCCGCACTTAGAAAATTTTAGCCCAGATATGAAAACCCACTGCGCATGCGCAGGGTCTTCATACCTGGGCCGGAGTCTTCTAAGTCGGACGCGTCTGCCGGACAGGTAAGTTTTGTCTTTTTTTAACAGTTTTTAATGTTTTTCTTTATTTTTAGAAGTTAAAAAAAACAACACATTTTTTTTAACTTTTTTTTTTTTACATGGCCGCATCCACCGTCATTCCAGCGGTCTCCCCACACATACCCCGCTTTTCCTCCCCCTAATAACGGCTATTAGGGCATCCTCCTTCATACCAGCGGTCTCCCCACACATACCCCACTTTTCCTCCCCCTAATAACGACTATTAGGGGGGGGAAAAGGGGGGAATATGGGGAGATTGCTGGCATGAAGTCAATAACGCCATCCTCAGATGGCGTTATTTTTTCCTTCACTGAGGGATAGTAACTTGTAATACTGCTTCGGCACCCGTTAAGATCAACGGGCTGCCGAAGCCTCACGAAGTGTTTATGCATCGCCATGGAAACAGCAGATTTCCATGGCGAATGCAGTTTAGTAAATTTTAAAATGTTCATTTTCAGGTGATAATGAGCGTTTTAGTATTAAAACACCCATTATCACCCGGAAATTAAGTTAGTAAATAGAGCCCATAATTCCCAGCCCTAACCAGTCCTCTCTGTAAATGTATAGGATAATCCTATTAACCCTGCGATGGCTGCCATGAATGAGGCCCAGTCACTCGTCAATGGGCCTTCACTCCTACCCGGCATACAGTTTTTCTTTTTTCTTATTTTATATTTGCCCAGTACCAACATAGAAACGTGTTTTTTTTTTTAATATCACCCCCTTTGTCAATTATCTAAGAAAATGATATATTCACTATAAGGATGCTTCAGTACTCTGGCAAACAATGAAGGAGTGCTAGGAAGACTTTATTCTGCTTGAATGCTTGAATTGCTGGCCAGCTGTGATAAACTCTCTCAGGCGGACAGGAAAGGTATATGTCACATGAAAGAAGAAGAAGACAACAACATCTTTGATCACGACTCGTGGGTGTCTGCTGATTTCAGGAGGCTACAACTATGCTACAGAGGCAGAGACCTGTTAGTGGGCCGTATTCACAGACACGCGAGCAGCGTGATTTTGTGCTTATTTTTAGGAGCGGATTAACTGCGCATGCGTAGTAACTTTTTCCACGCAAATTACGTAGTATTTACACACGTAAGTACTTAAGGCACAGACTTGTGAATCACACTTAAGTACATACGTATGGAGGGGTGTGGTTGTTTTCCATACATTAGAAGTTATGTGAAAGTGGGCGGGGAGAGACATTTAAATGGACATTTGAGGGCGTGGTTAAATAAATACGCACGCACGTAAATAATATACGCACGTAAGTACACACGTAGAGATAAGGGTGCCCTTAGTCACTGGGAGTGTCATGGGTGTTGCCTTGCTACGTGCGTGTGTAAAAACGCGCACGTAGTAAATACGGATCTGTGAACGCGGTCTAGTATCATTAGTGCATGATTTTCGTTTTAGGGGGACTTTTTGGTTCTTGAGGTAATAGGCTGGGTAAATAAACTAATAGATTAATGTGTAATCAACTTATTTATGAGTATGTTGGCTAGCTTTGCAGTTGTTTTGTGCTGAGAGCCTGATTCAGCCCGAGACATAGGCCTAATGGTAGAGGTTATCTCTGTGCATTTTGCACAGCACTTGCCCAGAACAGAAGCATACACAACAGTAAGGATGCTTAGGAGCAGCAGTGAGGATGGTTTGCTGCTTAGAAGGACTTCTTTCCAAAGAAGCCCATTTAGAATTGAGAGCAGCGACTGGGATGTCATTCATCCCCAATGAAGAATACCTCCTGAAGGAGTTTCGAAAAATGTGAACAGTGAAAGGTAAGTTAAACATCACCTTACCATAACCCTCCCTGTCCTGCAGCATAACCCTATCCGTCAGTGCCCCACAGCCTAACCCTAACCCTCCATGCCCCACAGAATAATCCTAACTCTATGTGCTCCATAGTCTAACCCTAACCTTCCCCTTAAGCCCAACCCCAACCTTATACCCGACCCAGTCACTGAAGCCTAACCCTAACCGCTTCCACATCCTTCTGCTATTGGAAACAGGGAAATAGATATCCGTTCCCAATAGTCATTTTTTATTTACGGTGGTTTTAAAACAATGATTCAACCTCCATTCAGCTGGTGGCTGTATCATGTTCCAAATACTCATTCCGCACCGGCTAGAGGGCATGTCTGTATCCAGGAACATAATAATGGGGTAGATCCAGAACTAATTATGCTAGCGGGTGACGTAAAATTCCCATTTTGTATGTACTGCACATGTGTGCTGCAGATGTTACGCCATGTAACTCTGAACGTACTTAGCATCAGTGTACCATCGACGTAAATACGTATGAAGGGGCGGGTCAATTCTGGCGGGCACCAGGAATTAAGCTTTGGAGGCGGAGGGAGGCATTTAAATCGTACAGTGTGGACTTGCGTAGGCACATACGTACACGAAGCCTTTACGTATGACTGTAGTTACGCTTTCAAAAGTTAAGGTAGGGTTTGGCAAGCATAAAACGGCCAAAGTACGTACGGCCTAGGGAGTGCATAGTAAATACGCTACACGTTGAAACGTAATGGAAACGTAGGTCAAGATCTGGGCCAATGTCTGAGACTCCATGGCTGTATAAGACTATTGGAGTAGTGTGTAACCTCTTCAGGGATACTGGCACATATGTGTACCATAACTTTTATTTCAAAATAACCTTTACTTTTAATTTGCAAAAGCTAAATGTATATTTATAAAGTTTAAATGTATATTTAGAACTAAAGCGTTCAATATAAAATCTATTTGTAGACCACACATTTATCATTTCTATGAATTCCCTTGGGACACATCAAAATATTAAAAATACAAATTTGTCCTTGAAAAGTTTAGCATGGCAGGGGTATGGAAATGCTGCTTATACGGCACTTTGTGCCAGCAGCTTGGGTAAATCACGTAAAGCAGATTGCTAATTCCATTAAATATTTTATTTATGACTATATCTTTTGTACATTCAACTTGTTAATTAGCAGACAATGCTTGTGTGATACATTCCAGCATTATCACAATATATAACTGCACACATGCATCTGGATTTACCAGGACGCATAGGTGTATCTATAATGGGTGCAGGGTGTGTAGTTCACACAGGCCTCTCAGAACAGGGGGCCCTGTGGCATTCATCCTGTGCCCAAGTCTATGCATATCAGGGTTGGCAGGGGAAGGGGCATCTATTTCATCCCTCCAAGATCTCCCGGAGGGAAGAAATAGATGCCGAATGAGCCCCCCTTCCCCTGCGTTGGGACTGTCCCAATTAATTTGCTGAAAAAGGGGCGTGGCTTAAACCGGCCCGTTGGGCTCCCACCCCTTTTGAGGTCCATGAATCGGAACAGTAATATAAGTTTATAGGGTACCCACTTGCAAACACAAAGTGTGTGTATGTGTATTGGTGGGGGAGATTACAGTTGTCTGTAAACCTGCTGGTGCCATGAGCTAGGTGTTTGGTGTTTCTGGTTAGTATGGTTAAGGATAGCTGACCACTATCCCAGGATAACCCACTTACTATACAGTTACCTCATGCCTTAATTCGTGTTAATCTGCTGTAGGGGCAGCTGCATTGCACATTTATTGAGATAGGAAGGAATTTGAGAATGGCTTAGCATGCTGTCCATGTGGACTCTTGTGACGTGGTGAGAAATCACCCCTATAAACTGAAGTAGAAAAAACACTCGAATGATTATTTGGATATGGAATGCATAGGGCTTTATTCTTCAATATACAAAAATACTGATACTGCAGAACAATATAACGTTACTCTTCCCCTTTAAAACTAAAACTTCTTCCCAGGATAGATATTCTGTTTATATATCATGTAGACAGCTGAGCTGTACATTGTTAAAGTCTCATCATATATAACTATTGTTCAAAACATAGAATACAAAGTACATTATTGCTATGCTGGGTTTTTTATGGAAACACCATTACAATTGCAGGATTAAGTCCCTAATCATAGATTAATCTTGGTAGTGAGTCCCTTAGATAACGGAGATGCTAACCATCTGCTCACAGATCTTTTCTTGACACTGATACCCACCACTGGGAAACACTCATGTTGCCAACTTGTTAAATTATCAGAAATTCCAAATCCTGGCTGCCAGTTTAGGCCAAAACACAGCAGAAACTTTGATATTGTACAATTAAAGGCGCAGAAACTGGATTTGGCCATCTGGCAAATGTCAGATGTGCCAATGCAGGTCGGACCCCTAGAGAAAGCTGGATGCTCCTCTTCTGGCGAAAGCCAACTATGGCAATTCTCGGCTCCCTGCAGGCTTGTGTAGCACCACTGCAAGGAGATGAAAAGCACTGCAGTCTGCACCTCTGTAGTGGAGGAGGAAGCGTTTATCAGCTGCCATTCACTGAGGTAAGTTAAGGTTAAACCTTAATATGAGCATGCAAGGCAGAGAAGAGAGGGCCCTACCTATTAGGAAGTGTGTGTCCACCCCTATCGCCCACCCCTAGATATGGCCCTGCTAGATTGCAGTAACTGACATGGAGGAGGAAGTCTTACAGGAGAGCTGCTGCTAGTATCACCACATAATGTACATATAAAGATAAACAGAAGAACACGGCCCTACACACAAAGTAGAAAGCATGGTGCATGCAGAAGGAGTCTGATAGGCTCACAGCAGGGCAAGTTTAGCTTCTTTCATGTAGCTATTCTTGTCTCGTTCACTGGTTTGTGTTACATCACTACTCTGTTCATACGTAGATGTGTGTTTTATCTACCTGTTAAAATAATCTCGACTGTCCCAGAAAGAGTTTATTGAGCACTAAGGGCCGGATTCACAACTCCGTAATTGTGCGACATACGTCCTTAATTTACCGATCGTAGCTACTGCGCAACTATTTTACTCAAGCTACGTATCATTTAGTTACGAAGATTGCATATGTGTGGTCTTTAAAGAGCGCACATACGCAGTCTACGTAACAAAAAGATACGTAGCTTGCATAAAAGAGTTATTACGCATGTATGGTAGCTACTATCGGTTAATTAAGGACGTATGTCGCACAATTACTGAATTCAATCCATAGTTTACACATTTACTACTTATATGCCACATATTCTGCAACACTGCAGTGCTTTGTTTTCTCTTCTTTTTAATGCAACATTTATGGCCCGGCAGCATAGAAATAACAGGTGGAGCTAGACAGATAATGGTCCCTCTGATTAGGAAGCATATACTGTAACTATGTGTAATGGGTGATATTTTGGGATGGAGTAGTGTCAGGGTTGCCGGCTCTCCGGGAATATCTGTGAGACTCCCGGGAGAGCCAGCAAATCTCCCACAAGCCCTGGCCCCCTATAAATCACAAGTGTAATCCCTAGAGTTACTAGGGATGAACAGGGCTTGATTATGTCATCAAGCCCCACCCATCCCCTTTAACACCGGAGATCACACGAGTGATTGACAAGGGGTGACGCGATTTGCATATATCGTGTCATTACGTACCCCCCCCCTCACAGTAATCTATGACTTCCCTCTGGATTCTCCTGGAGGGAAGCTTTCAATAGTCTGCAACCCTGAGTAGTGTTAAGCTTTGGGGCCAGATTAACTAAGATGTGGGTTTGGAAAAGTGGAGTTGTTGCGCATAGCAACCAATCATATTCTAGCTCTCACTTTTACATACTACTATTACATACTAGAGAATGTCAACTAGAATCTGATTGGTTGCTATGGGCAACATCTCAACTATTCCAAAATCCACAGCTTAATAAATCTGGCCCTTAGAGTAGTGGTTTTTACCAATGATAACTAGTACTTACTTGAGAAATCCAGGGCTTATGGGACATCTAACTATCTATATATGATCCTTTATTCTCTGCTTACACCATCTGTAGGTCCTCTACTTCTCTCTAACAGGTGCAATTATGGTATTATCTTTGCTGTATTGTGTAACACCTTTAAACAGGCAATAAAGTAGAAAGGCACATATAGTTATTTTATGAAATAATTGTTATTAGACTGATAATATTTTTTAACCAAGTGTTTTTATTATTTGTTTTTTTGGGTAACTGACTATTTATTTGATAGCTGGAAATGGCACCTAAGCAGACAAGAACAAATAACAGACAGTGGATTGTATCTAACATCTAAATTTATTACAATTTTCAGTTACCAGAAAGCTCCCTGCAAACCATCAGATTTAATCCTGTCCTTGCCTTACAGTACACAGGCCCTTCACTATTAGTTGTCAGTATGGCCTTTTCAACTAAATAGCATGATTTTTACATGGCAGAAAGGGCTTTTGTCAAAAGGCATCATTTTATTTAAAAAAAATATATATATTTTATTAAATAATCATGAAAAAAGAGAATACTAATTTTGTGAGGAGAGTTCCATTTATATCGCTGCAACTATCTCCGGGACCATTTTTTAAATGAATGTCTGGCCTTTATAAAGGATTTTGTTTACTAATGTTTCCAGCTTCGGCATCTTTATATGTATTATCTACTGTCTGCTACAGGCATATGTGCAAATAATATCACCCAGTTGACGTGGAGTTTTATGTGTGCAATTTTACTGTGAACCCGGAAATAAAGCAAACATATGTAATTATGCTGCACTCCTGCTAGACACTGATGACTGGAAGGAGTGGATTCATACAGTAATTGTACAGTCAAAGAATGTTGCTTAGGCAGGCCATCCGCATTGTGGTTTTCCTTGTGGTTTTGCATTTTTCACGAGCAGGGTGGTACAGTTACATGTTAAGTGGCCAGGTTACGGATTACCAGCTACATAAAAATAAGATTACCAGTACCACAAATCTAACTAAAGTCAATGCAATGGTCTGATGCTGTAGCCTGTAAGTAATTACTTAATTTCAAAGTTTGTTTTCTATATAATGGTCAAGGCTACGTATGCCACATATTTGTTTTAGTGGCTCTCTGGCCTAGGAGGTTCCAGCTCCATCCTGGTAATGAGGCATTTGCGCATGTTCCACTTACAAGAAGGGGGTGATATCCAGTCCTAAATCATTCACGTGTCTGTTATGGCAGATGAACATTACAGATTTTATCTCGCACCACCGTGATTTCAGAACGGCACATCAGGCACACGATCAGTAGAATCTGCCCCATAGGGTATAGGACTTGATAGACCTTTTTGTGCATATTTTTACTGTTAAAATGACTGTATGCGCAAGCAGTGATAAGTGACGGGATATGCATGAATCTTAGTAATCGCCACCCAACATCCATAATGTAATCTCAAGTGCACTGGGGTTAGACAGGTGCAAGCAGAAACAACTGAAAGTGCCACATTTGGATTATTTTCAACTAAACATAGCATCTTAATTGCGTAAATGTGCTAGGAATGTCGGAATGCCACCATTTGAGCGCAAGGTGACATGTGTCTGTACTGCACACGCTGCTCACGGACATCTCTGAATTGATGGAAACAGGAGGAGCAAAATACCTTTATGGGACCAGAGAAGTAAAATGTCAGATCTAGGTCATACCCAGCCAATGTAGTGTTTTTACAAAAATATAAATAAATAAAATCCCTTGTTTGCCTCTTCTTTTTTGTAAAAAGAAAAAGAAAATCTTCTGTTGTTGTAAAATGTCATCCATATCAAATATATGTAGCCAATCTATTCAGTAATTATTCATCAAATATATCTGGATCCAAGAGACATATGTTTAATTAACAGACAGCATTCTCTTACATGGGGCTCTTACATAGCTGCTCTGGGAATTATTTGACTTTCTATTTAAGTGAATATTTTGAAAGTTATGCCACCTTAAATTAATGTTTGTTTTCCACCCAGAATCCTTTGTGCTCTCTTGCTGTGTGTGACAGAAAGAACTGTCAGGGAGATTTCTGAGCAAGCTTTATGTCCCTTTTACAGTGCAGAGGTTTTTCACGTTCATGAGCTCCATACTGTCTTGGTTTGATGTGTAATGAGGATACCTCCCTTCCCTGCAATCTCTCACACAAAAGCGAGGAGGACACAATCAAGGTGGTAATGAACAGGATGTCAAATTGTGTTATAATAGCCGTTTCTGACGTGTGCACGGGAGCGCAAAGCTGGGCTGCTGAAGTGATACTGATGGTGACTTTCTATTTTTACCACCTGCAGACACCGGCGCATTGAAAGGTTTTTATTTTAGGGAAGAGGAGTCATGTTTTATGATGCATAACGTATTGTAGGAGAACAGCAGGTTATCTTTAGCACCAGTTAAAGAAAGAAAGGATTTTGCAGTAGCAATAAAAGAAAGCTCCCATTTTATTCCTTGTAAACCTCTGCTGGGAAGCGCCTTAATGCACATAATGTATTAATAGGAATATAAAATATCAACGCGCGCAGCACCATATGCACAGTATAGCAGATGCAATGAGTCATTTGCTGCCAATTGCAGATAAAACAAATTTATGTTGCATGACGCACAATGGAAAAGAATTACATATTCAGAGTGGAAATGAGCTTGTAATGAGATACAATCTAGGTTAGCCAATTATTGTGAGTGATATATTAGTTTATTTGTTATTAGACTAGTTCAAGATTAATACAAGTAGAGGTTGACAACTATTTTATCTATAACTATTGCACAACTTTAAACTCTCTATTTTTGGAAGAGGCTGGCACAGGTCTTTGGTGAGTGTGGTGCACTTCAGCCATGCGTCTGTGGGCACATCCAGTGGCTGTGTTTTCTGCTGCTAAACCCCTGTTACAGTTTGGTAGGCCTCTTAGCCATGAGACTTTTAGCAGTGCTATATCTGGTTATTGACTCCCAAAAACATATGACGCCCTATGTGGGCAATGCTTAATAAACTTAATATAAAGTATGTTATTAAGTGACAAATATGTGTCCAGATGTGCCCACTTTGATTAGTAAAGTAAGGGGTAAGTTTACAAATGCTTCTAGAAAAAAAATGAAATTTTGAAGGTCTTGCCTATAAGCAACCAATCATATTTCAGCTATCATTTAACTACTACATTATAGAAAATTATCATTACAATCAGATTAATTGTTGTGGGAACATCTCGGTAATTATTAAGTTATACATTGTATATACCAACCAATAACACATTTCTGGGTTAGTCCTTGAATTTCTCTTTGGGACTCCACATAATGTAAATAAATACTGAGCAAAATCACATAGATTAAGAGCAAACTGGAACTTTAAAAAACTTGTTAGGTCACGCACTAAAAATGACATGCCTTAGAAGAATAGAGATCAAGAAATACAAGTCCCGCGGGACTTCGTTTCCAAGTCTCGGCTACCGTGGGACTTCATGTGCTAGCCGGCAGTCCCGCGGCGGATGAGCCTGTAAGGTAAGAAAACCTGGGGTCGGGGGGAGATAGGGGCACATGATGGGATTACTGGGGTGGGAGAGGAATGAAGACATATGATGGGACTACTGGGTTGGACTGGAGGAACATGATG